>JAECUM010095614.1:0-136330 GCA_016617855.1 Megalonaias nervosa
TGTAATCATCTTTTTTAACATCTCGTACTCTCACAGCTTTAAAACCATATTTTTCATCAAAATTTTTATACTCATTATCTGTTATTTTACCATTTATATTTTCTAAATTAGTGTCAAATCTTTCTTTTTCTTGAACATCTAATCCATGTTCTTTTTTCCATGCTTCTCTTTTAGCTTTTTCTTCTTCTCTCTCTCTTCTAAGTTCTTCTTCTTCTTGTTCTGACCCTTCTCTTCTCTCTCTCTCTCTCTCTCTCTCTCTCTCTCTCTCTCTCTCTCTCTCTCTCTCTCTCTCTCTCTCTCTCTCTCTCTTCTAAGTTCTTCTTCTTGTTCTAACCTTCTCTCAATCGGTCCAACTACTGCTTCTTCTGCTAATCTTCGTTGAAGCTCTAGTGGATTGTTCAACAACCTTCTTAGTTCAGTTTGTCTTGCAGCAGGATTAGCTATATGCGCTGTAAGTAACTCAGCTAATCTTTTTTTCTCCGCATCAGATCTAGCAATAATTCTTCCAGCAGCTGCTTCTTGTTGTTCTTTAACTAGTCCGAGTAAACCTTTTTCCTGTAGTCGCTTAAGTTCTCCTTCTGATAGTTGACCAGTTTCAGGTTGTTTTCCAAGTAAAGCCTCAGTAACTGGTTTGAGAGCGTTTGCTGTTGTTTCTGCTGCAACTACTTGGCCACGTCGTGCTTGCTGTACTAGCTGTTTAAATTTTGCCTGAGATTGCGCAAGTTTTTTTAGATCTTCTATATGTTTTCTGTACTTTGCTTGCTTGTCTTTCCATTAATTATATACTATTTTGTATAAAAATTACTGTAGATATTTTTCAATACAACATCAAAACATTTTACTCGTATCATTTGTTAATTTATCAAACAAAAAAAAGTCGTATTTATTTGCTGTTGCTTGATGATATAACTCAATAAATTTATCTTTTGTTACATCACCACATTGCTCGTTCGCGATATTTCTAACGTCAACGTTATCAAGTCCTGGAAATAATATAAAACAACCAGTATTTCGCCTAATAAATCTATCAACGTTATAAAAACCCTGAGCGAGATAAATAGAATTACATTTCTTATTTCGCGACATTGAAAAATACGATCTTATTTTATTCATTTCCTCATTGTTTAGCGGAATATCATCAAAAACAACTATCTTGTGTTCGGACGAATCAAGTTGATTAACTGGAATAAGTTCTTCTGGTTGTTTGATAATAAAAAAAAAATCTTCGCCAGCCTCAAGATCATCACGAAGTTTGTCATTATAATTGCTAAGTAGCTCGTACTTATCCTGTTGCGGGTTAATCGTGTAAATATAAACGCGATCGTAGTTAAAATTATCTCCGAGAAGTAAATTCATAAGCAAGTTTGTTTTCCCCGATCCAGCTCTACCAACAATAAGATAATGACAATCTGGAAGCTCATTGTTATGTTTATATTTCACCAAACGTTCTGTATCAAAATTTAATATAGACGATTTTGCCATTACTATTATATAATTTTATGCTATATAATTTTTGTCAAACGATAAATAAATAATGAGTTTTTATTCAAAATTTGGAACATTAGTAGGAGATTCAGCAGCTGAAAGTACAAAAATAACGGACGGCAAGGTTGATTTATTAGGCTATCTAAAAAAATCCGGCGACACAATGTCGGGAAACTTGTTTATGTCAAATCAGCGAGTATTAGAGTTAGAAACAGATTATCCACCAATAAATGTTGTTAATACACAAGCCGTTAGTTATGCACAACTTAAATTAGTCGACAATAATAAACTAGATAAATCTGGTGGAACTTTAAGCGGTAACTTAGATATGTCAGGAAAATTTTTTTATAAATTTAGAGACCAGGTATCCGCCAGCAAACTTAAATCAAACTCAAGCGGTAAGTTATTTGCAGTTAAAGTATGTTGATGATAACAAACTTGATAAAATAAGTGGGACAGTTACAGGTAATATTATCATGTCAGGAAAAAAAATTACATACCTTGGAGACCCAACTGCAGAATCAGACGCAGCAACAAGAAAATACGTCGACGATCAATAATCTAAGTATGTGTTAGTCAACGGTGGTATAATGCGCGCATTCCTCAACATGAACAATAATGGTATTAATAATCTCAGAACACCAGAATCAGATTTTTATGCAGCAACAAAGAAATACGTCGACGATAATAAACTTGATAAAATAGGTGGGACAGTTGCAGGTAATATCAATATGTCAGGAAAAAAAATTATAGACCTTGGAAACCCATCCGCAGATGCAGATGCAGCGACGAAAAAATACGTCGATGACCAAGAACTTAAGTATGTGTCAATGAGCGGTGGTGTAATATATGGATATCTCAATATGAGCAATAATCGTATTATTAATCTCGTAATACCAGAAAAAGATTCTGACGCAACAACAAAAAAATACGTCGACGATATCAACACTCCAACGGTAACAGCAATAACAACAATCAATGATGGAATGATTACATTCAGAAATGATTTTTCCAATCACATACAAACGTTCTTAAATTTTCGTAGAAATATAAACAAATCAATTAATGAATTTTTTGGAAGTCCAGCGGTTGTAGATATCAAACTCTCCGATATTAACACAAAACTAAACGATATTGTTAGCGGAATTCCTGGCATTATTGAAAAAACTAATGTTGTTAAAATTCCACACGGACAAATTAAAAGTATCGTATACACAGTAGCATCAGGATCAGCAATATGGACACCGCAAAATAACACTATCAAACATACCGCGGAAGTCACTGGTGTATATAGGTTGTCCATATTTAGCAGTGAAAAATTTAGTATATTTACCACATATCTGTGGCGTCATTCAAGCGATGTTTTTTCTGGAACTGTATCAGTATTGTTAAATAAAGATACCGAAGAAACGTTTATGTTGATAGCTGATAAAAAAATAACTGAAGTGTCTTACTGGTGGTGTCTATAATTTGTGTCTGAAACACCACAATTAAGTTAATTATAATAACTCAAACCCAGGGACTGACACTACTATATAAAATATGTAAACAAATATTATATAATGAAAAAAAAAATATAGTCGATTTTAATCATATTTCAGAAAACATTCCAAAACAAGATGTGGACGCCTTAATGCAATATTATAAATACTATCATAAAAATCTTTGGTGCATAAAAAAATGTTACAAATACTATACCAAAATACTTCGAGTAATATCATATTTACCGTTGTTAATGACTAGCTCTGGTATAATTTCAAGTGGCCCATCATTAAATCTGTTTTTGTTAATAATATCTGGTGTTGGTGTTTCTCTTACAGCAGCGTGTAAAAAAGTTGAGCCTCGACTTACGACTAAAAAAAATGCTTGCAAAACAGCAAGTATCACTTATAAAAATTACTTGATCAGATACGATCTTATTTGCGTGGTATAAAATATGATATGGACGATTTAATACGCGAGTTCCGTATCATTGATAGTATGTTAACAGATATTTTGCCAATGAGAGTTAGCAGGTATGAAAAAGATTATAATAAAATATGGGTTACAACAGTAGATGTTTAATTTTGTATAGCTTTAGAAATATCGTTATCAAATAATATGTCGACCATATTATCAATAAATGTCATCACATCATCAGTAGTAAAGATAGATGATCTGATCTTATCTCAGAGACACCCCTGCCCCGACAAAACATATTTTTGTCAGAAATGTGTTAGAAAAGCCTTATCATGTGAAAGTCATCATTTTGAGCTAAAAAGGGCTGCTGACAAGAATGTTAACGTACAACGTTTTGGAGGGCAGGGGGGTCTTTGAGAGAAGATCATCATCTATAAATACTACTGAGCTTAGGGTTGTAAAACTGATTTAAAACTGCTTCTTCGGGGGGACTGATTTAAAATAATCTTTTGAAGTTGCATCTTTTCGCATAAATAGCATAATTTTTGAATTTGCTTAAAGTTTCTTTTAAACTATAGTTTTCGAGAACAGTTCGTATTTTTTTCTTGTCTGCTCTGGACGCCTTCTCTCTCTCTCTCTCTCTCTCTCTCTCTCTCTCTCTCTCTCTCTCCCTCTCTCAGGTGATGCAAATGCAACAACAGCAAAAGACCCTAGGGACACGAACGAGTTTGGAGACATGTTCATTTTTGTTTAAATCTATACGATCTTAAGAATCATTTATTATTGCTGCCTTGAGCTGCAGTGGAGACTTGCCTGCTGTTTGCACTTAAGATGCCGCTTTTGTTGTTGAAATTCATGGGTTTTCTGGCACTCGAGTGCACACCATATCAAGGGATTGTCATCGTTGGATTTCTATATCAAATGTGGTATTTCTCCTAACTGGGAAAGATGATATTGGTTTCACTGATCCTGACAGCGTTGTCCAGTCAATTTGTTCTCTATGCCATCAGGTTTTGTCACTGGGTGTGCCTGTCATACCTGTTGGTTCCATGTTGCCTCGTCACCTTCCATGATATGTTAGTCCTCGTCAGAAACGCTCGTCGGTCTTCGCAGATTAATCGTTTATTGTTATGTCGTCGTACTGAGATTCTTGATGTTGAATTTTGTCCACAAGCCGGTTTTCGTTCTGTCTACTGGAGCCTGGATCTATCTGCTATCTGTTGCTGTTGGCTTTACACACGCATTTTATCTTATGTGGGAAGGTGGATGTAATACCTGCTTGTTTTACTAAAAAAAAAAAAAAAAATTAAAAATTACAAAAATAAAAAAAAATAAAAAAAAATATAACAGCAACAAACATAAAGAGAAAAACTCTAAAAGAGTGCTTCAAGTTGCTTTGGTTTTACTCGTATACTTCTGTTTTAGTATTGGTAATAAAATGAAAGGTATTTCTTGTTTTACATTGAATTGAAAAATATTTTGGCCGTAAGTGATTGAAAACATGCAACAATTTATTCTTTCTATCGTTTGATCTTGAAGTTGACAAGGGGGTGAAAACTCTTTTGGCACGAACGTGATTGAAAACATGCAACAATTTATTCTTTCTATCGTTTGATCTTGAAGTTGACAAGGGGGTGAAAACTCTTTTGGCACGAATGTGATTGAAAACATGCAACAATTTATTCTTTCTATCGTTTGATCTTGAAGTTGACAAGGGGGTGAAAACTCTTTTGGCACCCTCTAGACCATTATTTCTTTTATTTTTTTAGCTGGAAGCAAACAAGGAATTCAAAGATATTTCGGTGTAGATCTCAATGAAAGCATGCAATGGTTTTGTTTCTGTCCTGAACTTAGGGTTGTAGAATTTATTGAATAGTTCTTTTCGCATAAATAGAACAATTCTTGATTGTACTAAAGTTTGTTAGAAACCATATTTTTTGAGAATAGTTTGTATATTTTTTTTTCTTTTTCAACTGTAGATACAGTCTCTCTTCCACCCCCCACCCCCCACCCCCAAGTGATATATAATATTTGTTGACTTGTTGACCACTGTGGCACGGATTTGATTCGAGTTATGTTCATTGAACATATCGTATTTTTTACCTTCGGTAGGACTGAAAAGTTTGTTCACGCAGACGTTATGGACAACATGGATGTCAAAGCTAACCCCCATATTAGTTATGGTTTTCAAAAGGATTCAGAAGAGTGTTGGCGCAGACTTGATAGAAAAAATGTTAGTTTAAATTCAGTGTGTAAGAAGAAGTGTTTCAGTTTCGTCTTGCCTTTCATCGGAGACGCATCTGTTCATTTGCGGTCATGGCATTATTGCTGTACTGAGCCGCCATGGCGACTTGCCTGCTCTTTGCAATTAAGATGCCGCTTTTGTTGTTGAAATTCATGGGTTTCCTGGCGCCCGAGTGGACACCATATCAAGGGATTGTCATAGTTGGATTTCTATACCAGATGTGCTATTTCTCCTAATTGGGGAAGATGATATTGGTCTGAATGGTCTTGATACCATTGTCCAGTCAATTTGTTCTCTATGTCATCAAGTTTTATCACTCGGTGTTCCTGTCATATGTGTTGGTTCCATGTTGCCTCGTCGCCGCCCAAGATTTGTTAGTCCTCGTTAGTACTCTCGTCGGTCTTCGCAGATTAATCGTTTATTGTCATGTCGTCTTATTGAAATTCCTGGTGTTGAATTTTGTCCACACGCCGGTTTTCATTCTGTCTCCTGGAGCCCGGATGGAATATATCTATCTTCTATGGGTTGCCGTTGGCTTTACACACGCAATTTATCTTCTGTGGGGAGGTGGGTGTTGTAGCTGCTTGTTTTACTGAAATCAAAAGTAAAAAAATTAAAAAAAAAAAAATTAAGAAAAAGAAAATTACAAGGAGTGTTTTAAGCTAAAAATGGATTCAAAAATGTTTATTGCGGGTTTTTTTTTTGGCCCCAACTTAGAGCTGTATAACACTATTGGAAAGTGCTTCTTTGATTGAAAACATACTTATGAAGCTGTATCTTTTTGCATAAATAGATAAGTCTTGATTGTACTACAGTTTGTTTGAAACCATATTTTCCGAGAATAATTTTTTTTATAATTTTCTTGTCTGTTTTACTCTCTCTCTCTCTCTCTCTCTCTCTCTCTCTCTCACACACACACACACACACACACACACACACACACACACACACACACATACACACACACACAAGACATTCATCTCTTTAAATTTCGCGGCTAAAAACACGTATCATGATATAAGTGAAGATTTCAGACCAGAACTTCGATAGATTTCATTCTTGAGAAGTTTCGCTGACTGTCATTGTAACAGCTACAGCCACCACAAACGTTAAAGAGGATATATATCTGTTTTACCCAACCAGAACAATCACAGTCTTACCAGATATGTATATAACCACTCACCCACCCACCCCGTGCTCTTTAATACCTCCTCTTTTAATTACCATCGAATAAAGTCAATGATACAACACTATAACATTGGTATTCCTTGCAGAAGAAAGGAAAGCGTATGTTGTTATTATCTATCCAAATTAAGGATAAAAGGAAAGGGGGGGGGGGTATTTCAGTGTGTATGTGGAGTGTACGCGGTTACCTAAACACGCTTAAGTATGAGAGTAAGTTCTCCGCCATATGGAATTACGTCTTAGACTGTCCCCACAGATCGATCTTCCAAATCGTGCAAATCCGTTTAGGATTTTTTTTTTTTTTTATTTTTGCGAGGGGCTGACTTGGGTAAAAGAGGTTTAAAGTGTTTGAAATGCGTGTAGTAGGGGAGAAAAGTCAATGCTTTGGGATACTTCATTTTAAAGCTATTATTTACTGTTGGGCGAGCCAACGAAGTTTTCATTCGGCATTCAATTCACTCGAGGCTCCTCGGATGTGTTCTGTTGAATTCCGAAGTTCATACTTCAGGTATCACGGTACCAATTGTTTTTCCATAGACCTCAATGCTAATGTTTTGTGAAATAAATATACTTTCTATCCTACCTCAGCATGCATGTCACCCACTGTCATAGAGAACAATGTTAGATTGTCAATTTGACAGGTACTCCATTGCATTTAAGAGAGATAACTCTGCTGGAACTAGACAGGGGTAAGAGTTATCTAGTTACACCAGACACATTTTCAGTCACGTGTACCACATTTTAAAAAAATCATAAAAAATACAAAATGTGATATAGTTATGAATTAACATAATCTCACATGTTGCCAAGAGGCTCAACTTTTTTTTAAGCCCAACAGGAAGTACAACTCTTACATAATGCACCAATCACAGCTAGTTTTGTGGTTTATTTCTGAATGCTATGTTCCTACACCTTAAGCTCCGCCCACCTGGGGTTGTACAATTGGTACCGTTATACCTTCACTTCATAGGTCAGTGTCCTTTACGGAAACTTGAATAACTCGGTGGTTGTATTCCACTGCTATCGATTAATACATTTGCCTCACAGAAACGAGAACGGATAGAGGGTGCTGAATTATCTGAGTGATACACTTCCGATTATATACCTTCATGTGCATCATTACAGCATTATTTTCTCTATTCTCCCCCCCCCCCCATTGCTTCATAGTAAGATATATTTTTTTTAAAAAATAATTTGTTGCATTATCTTGGTTTGTTAGTCGTCGGTAAGGACGATTGGAATTTTGCCATGTTAAATTCGCAGACAGTAACTCCGTTTATTGTTTTCTTCTTTCGAAGTCAGTACAGTTATATATGTATAAATGGCTAAAAGAATATGAAAACTCCTCTCACACACACACACACACACACCCCCACACCCACACCCACACACACACACACACCGTTGAAACTTCAAAGTGTAACCGCCTGCCTCTTCAGACTGCTGGTCCTGTGTGGCGAAAAATGAGTTGTCTATTTCAGCAGCTTTGTAAATTGTATATAACGCTGACCGACTTTCACCGTGGGAACGCTCCGAATGACATTTTGAAAAATAGCAAGATATAACTAGTTCGATCCATATAGATTTATACTTAATAAAAAATAAAACACCAAGCGCCGTAATTTCGTTAATATTTAATTCACTTGACAAAAGCTCAGAATATCTGATCATATCTTTTGAGTTATCCACTGCGGGTATATGTTTCCTTTTTGATACTGTTAGTGTTAAATCATTTCTGGATTACATGTACATGAACCAGGATTCCAGGATTTCAATTTAGTACATGAACCAGGATTCCAGGATTTCAATTTTAGTTCTAGTATATATGTATATATATATATATATAAAACAGAAGTAAATCCTGATTTATAATGTGACAAACATCAAACATTCCCATTCGAATTTAATGTCCAGCTCCCGAATTTTCACATTTACAACATCATATTGGAAAAACTGTTGAGATCAAGGAAGCACTTTTCTCCCCCAAAATTTACGAGAAATTAATGTATTAATGATTTAGTGGATGTATGTATCACACTGAAGAATCAGAATGTGTGATGGTTCAAGTTCAATTTTCATGCAAATATTTTTGTGTTAAAATTACCCCTAATTTTTAGCTTCGCCCACTATATACCAGCAGCAGGAGGGGGTGGGCAGACCCTAAAATAATGGCGGCCGACAAATATTTGTTATCCATCAATAAACCCTCCATTGTGGAATCAGATGCTTTTGTGAACAAGAGACAAAAAACAATTCTCGCGAATGACCTAAACTTGTACGAGACTCACAGAGCCACCATACTGTAATCTGACACTAAAAAGTAGCAAAAGGAGGTGCCCGCGACCAGGCTGATTGACGTTGGATATCTCTTAAATATTGGGTAATTGTTATATTTGTCTTTTTCCATTGCAATTGTTGGATTATTTCAGAGTATTTTTCTTTTTTCATTGTGCGTGAACACCCACCCACCCCCGGTGAATCGCTCAGTGCGAAACGAAATTTTAGAGATTCAGAGGGCTGTCCAGGCTGAATTTTAGTTTCGTAAATTTATAGACAAGAACGCACCCACCCACCCCAAGTGAATCCCCGGCGCTTTAAAATGAACGCCCTTTGGGGCTCAGGGAGGGCCCAGATAAGTTGCACCTGGTTAGTCCTTTTTTTTAGAATTACCCATTTAAGTATATCTCGTCTTTTTTTCGATGCGTCGCGGGTTCCACCCACTATAATAGCATTTATCGCCACGATTACAATATGTCTATATCGCGTTTTTCGTTTTCTGGACTCGAAATCGTGAAATCGTTTTCCCTTGTTGGTCGAAAGTTTGTTTGAACGCTTTTATCACTTCAGCCACTGTCCCACTTAAGAATATACGATGAAATAATTTATATGAGCATACGCTTACTGAAAGGACAGACAGACACACACATTTAGACTGTATAATTTATTTCTCAAGTATTTTTTAAAATTGTAACAGTTATATTTCTCCAGCGAATACACAATAATCGATTTTACCTCTAAATTCCAGCGACTTAAGGTATTGAACCACGTGACCGCGTTGTGAAAATCCCAGCGTGTTATTAATAGCATGGTATGTTTAGCGCAGTCACGTGACCGCGGCAATAACTAAGCTGTGAGTATAATTGAGATCAGGTAATTCATTGTAGCCGAAAAAAGTTATGTTACATTACTGTAATACAGTAAACCCTTGTCTATCCGCTGACTTAGTGATCTGTAATTAAATTGTTGTTGTAATAATAATAATAATGAGTGATTCTGCGCTCACTACGGAATCTCTTATGGCTAAATTAGCTCGACAGCGACTGGTCATAATTAAGAAGTATCTTCCAGTCTGTGATTCTGTAAAGCAACAGCTGCAACAAGGCCAGGATGCTCATGTGGAATTTACAGAGAATACAGAACAGTTATTTAAACCAGTCACAAAGTCACTAATGATCTTCTTCCGTTGTTAGAACAAACAGCTAAATCAATCGAACAAACCGCTAAATTAGCCGAAAAAATAGCAGAAAGAACTAAAAAAAACCAAAAAGATTCTCAAAAAACTTCCCAAAAAATAGTTGCTGCTCAACTACAATTACAGGAAGAAATACAGCAATCAATAGAAGGTATGAAGAAGCCCGTGCTAAGATTGGTGAATAAGGGATCTTGTTGAACCAGAACCGGAACCTTCTAAAAAATAACACCTGCCGAATTTACCGAAGAAGGTCGTAAATACTTCGACAAGACACTACAGCGGTTGCCGCAGTAGGACATAAAATTCGTAGTAAACTATTAAGACCAGGATGTTGCCAATAAACTGGACTCGTTTTGTGTTTCGAAGTTATTATGCTATATCTCAAATTGCTAGTGAATATAAGCCTTTATTTGAAGAATTTGAGAAACAGGTCAAAGAAGCTAGAGAAATGATATCACCTGAAGATATATTATCACATCTTACACCGCCTGGCGTAGAGAAAGAAAAACCACCTGAGGGAGCAACCGGAAGTGGCCTTATCACTCGCGATCGACGTCGTGGGAAACAACGTGGTAATATGATAGCTGAATTGCCGGTGATTCAGGATAAATTTTGTCTCAATAACATCCTCGCTGATGTTGGTCGACTAGAAATTCTGATTGATGAAAGACGAGCCGGCAACAATTCCCACGAAATTATCAGTGAGGCAGCTGCTATTTGTCAGCGTTTATTTACCCGTGGCGCCATGGACAGTGGCGTCTATCGGGCGATAATCGATTAAATTACCGACGAGCACTACATTGAGTGATCAGTTAGATCAGCGATAACAAAATAACATGATTATACACAATGCCCAACGCAGACATGAAAGCGTCAGAGTGATAAATTCACGATTACCGGTTTATAAAATGATTTACGGATATGGACTCGGCGATGTTGTTCAATGTTTATTCAGAAGGATAGCCCCAAATACTATTCCGATTGTAAAACAATTAGGTATGAAAGCCATCGAAGTTGTTTGTGATAAGGCTATTAGCACTGTTGGTAATCTTGCTGGTTCTGCGGTCAAAGACAGACTCGCACGATTAGTACGATGAAAAATCACAGCTAGTAAAACTGCCCAGCACCGAAGTGATGCCAGCAAGTGTCAGCAAAATAATAAATCACGCAGCAAATGAGCAATTGAAAAAATTATCTGGAGTGCCATCACCGATAACACAAGCCGCATCTGAGATAGAAAAAAAAATACATAACCGCAAACCCGATAGCGGGTAATGGTCTGGCCTGTCATCGTTGTCGATATTGATCGGTGTTAGAACATCGTTTAAGACAACAACGAATTATAATAAAAATGTTCAAGCGTGTATCTGATCCATCATTTCACATGGATGCACCAATGCTCAAAAATGAATCTGTACGTGATTGTCAGTATTACTGTTATGAAGTACGAGAACCAAACCAACCTGGACGAATCGAATTACAAGTCCAAGATACATCAAGGTATTTCTTGCCCACCGAGGCATTTATTGAAGCTCATGGTAAACTTGTGAAAAATGATGATACCGCATATTCAGCAAATGAACGATGTGGATTCGTTAACAATGGTATTATGACGCTGTTTAAAAGTGCCAGATAATTGATGGCAAAGAAATCGAAGCATGCCTCGATAACGTTGATGTTGCTACGACAATTATCGGTCTTGAAAGATACAGCGATGACTATTCACGGTCCGCCGGTCTATCCATAATGTTCGCGAAGGAAATTACTGACCACCCCGACGATAGGCAGCATCTCATGGTACAATTAGAGCTGGTCAGCGCCGTTAATCCACAACCAGCTGCAATGACACCTCGATCAGCCGCTGCTTTTGCGACACTACAGAGTGTTAATCCAGAATTCAACCTGGGATTTGCAGCACGGCGATCTCAGGTTAAAGCCGATGGTGGATTTTCATGTGTGATACCATTGTCACATATCTTCGGATTTTTTAGACATGTTAGAAAAATTATCTTCGGAGCAAAACATACAGTTGCACTGGTTCGAAGAGCCATAGACAACTATGCTATCTGGAGTGCTGAGATTGGTAGCGGTGGTCCTCGTAAAGTAACACTAACAAAACTAGCATTATGGATGCGAACGATGAGTCCGTCGTTGACGGAAGAACAACGATTATTGTCGCTCATGAATGACGGCGGCAAGTCAACACTGTCGTGGCTGACAATGACCACAAACACAGCTCCAGGCACAGCAGGAACATTTTCATGGCAGATCGCATCACAATAGGGAATTTCAACACCACGACACATATTAGTGGCATTTCAGCGTGCCACCAGGTATAATGATCAGACAGCAAATCCAACTGTGTTTCACAGATTTGCGGTGTCTACGATTTCGCTGAGGATAAATTGACATTAAGAACCATCCGAAGACATAATACTGAATTTTGACCAAAACAATGTTGCACGGGCGTATCATAGTTTGATGAGATATATGGGGCATGATCAGAATGTCGACTCCGGCCTGCAGATATCTCAGCAGGATTTCTCAACGCTGTATCCAATCTACTATTTCTCGTTGGAACATCTGGATTTATTCAGACAGTCAGTCCTTGATGTACATGTACGAGCAACTATTAGTCCTGCTCCAACTGGTGGTTACAGAGTAATCGCTGTTATTCTGTCAGACAAAACAATATTGCTTGACGGTGTTGGCGGACGAATGAGAGTCATTGATGCGCCCGTGGAAAACACGTAATTAGATCATTTATGATATTATAATGTCATATCATCACGTCAATGTTACTCTGACACCTGGTCAGATTAAAAAATTTCAATCCGCATCGAAGAAGAATTCTGGGGCAAAAATAACTGATATCAGCTGCTTTGCAGGGCCCAAATAAATTATTGCTGACTGAAGGTCAACTCAAACACTACAATGACGCCAAGAAATCAAGAACTGGTGCGAGACTTGATCTTTCTGCGAACTCGATCAGCGACACAACAAAAACCGGCGGTATATTTCAGTTTCTAGCTGCGTTACCAGCGCTAATTTAGGCAGTTGCTCCAGAACTGAGATCAGTAAATGCGTTTCTAAAGCCGGTGATACAGTGACTGGCGATCTCAACATGAGCGGAAATATCATTGCTAATTTGAGAGAACCAGAATCAAACTAAGACGCTGCAACGAAGAAATACGTGGACAACAGCAACATCCCGATGATAACCTCGTTAATAACAATCAATGATGGACTGACCACATTCAGAGCTGAATATAGTAATCATATAACCGTGTTTACGAATTTTCGAGGGGCCATAAATAGAATCTTCAACGGATTCTTTGGAGTTCCAAATTTCGTCGATATTAGTCTCACTGAAATTCGCACACAACTCGATGAAATCGCTGAAAATTCAAAGTGATTCAAGATAGTGTTGTTCATACAACTCCACCCATCAACTCGGTATGTACAGTAACGTCTGGATCGGCAACATGGTCACAACTCCATCAAACATACCGCTGAAGTCACCGGAGTGTACATGCTCTCTGTCTCTGCGAAATTTAGGATATTCACCACATTTCTATGGCGTTATTTTAACCGATAGATTTCCCGGAACCGTGTCGGTTGTGTTAAATCAAAATACCGAGGAAACATTCATAGTGGAACCAGCAGATAAGGTCTTAACCGCAAAGACATATTGGTGGTGTCTGGAATTCGTAAGGAAACACCTTAATTGGTAACTTAGTATAACACATAATGAATCCCACACAATCCTTTCGGTATAATCAAGCATGTACGTGGAAGGCATCGCTGGAAGAAATCATAGATGAGCACACGACAAAACAAAACTAAATATCGTAGACGAATCATCGTCATCGACAATAATGACCGCAGAAAAAAACCACAAGACTGGAACAAATCATCGCTGAACAACGGTGTTAATCGGCACGTTATCGGCGGCGCACGTGATACCGCCCGTGGATGGAATTGGCGTCGTTGTTGTTGTCGGTGTTGCTGATATCCTCAAAACTGTCGCGAAAAAGATATCTACATGTACTAGTAACAAATTGCACGAGCACAAGGAAATAACTTACGCTGCGACATATACGTGTATAAAGATATCATCGATACTGTCAACGTGGTTAAACGATGGTGCAATATCAGACAATGAATTTGCTGCGATCAGGGATATTTATTATCGGTATCACAAGAACGCCAACACACCGTTGGGGGCAACAATGTTGCCAACGTTGCCAGCACCACATTTAGAATCCGCCGTATAGATTATAATGACCGCAGAAAAAAACCACAAGACTGGAACAAATCATCGCTAACATAACGCCGCCGAAAACCACAATGATATCAGCAACGTCAACACAGCCAGAATTCGATTTTGGTTTCCAATTCTGATAAGAGCTCTCAATGGTCGGACACTTGAAATCGCTCTGGCACAAATTACGGCTTTATTAAAGTTGGCCAAATATCAGAGAAATCTCATTTGGTAGATTAGAGGCTAATAATTCGCTGTTATTCTCGCATAAAACCGCAACTGATGCAGCTGGTTGGCAAGCTCCAATCTGGGAGGTCGTTACCATCCCAACAGGATCATATCAAATCGAACAAATCAACGATGAACTTCAAAGCAGAATTAAATCAATAACAGGAAAAGAATCAAAGATCGCTATTAAGGTACACGAACCAACGTTGATTGCCACCGTAGAAATATCGATGCCAGATTACGCCGTTGACGTATATAAATCGTCGATCAGAACCGTGCTGGGATGGCCGTTGAAAGCGCCAATTTATGCTAGACCACCACGACCACAACGATCTGATTATTTTTTTGGCAAACATACAGAAATAAAAATTTCAGAGCTTAGACGACACTTTCAGTGGAAGGCCTGGGTAGAGCGACATAAAAAAAAACAAACGGTAATATAGTGATAACTTTGTTAGATACAAACAAAAACATTGGGAAAGTTCTGGAAGAGAATAACATAGGGGAAGATGAGGCAGACTATGTTCGAAGAGGTCAAATATACCCAGAATGGTATTATGATGATGTAGCATTGATGGAATCAGAATTTGAGAGAAAACACAAATTTATCGTTAAAATAACGCAGGAACATAAAAATGTACAGATCAATCTGAGAGGGCTTTTTTGAGCGGTATATAATTGAATATCCGAATGATAATCTTAAACAGGATATTGTTAATTTAGTATCATATATGAGATTGGTGAAATTTGATGCAGGATACTTTCAAAATTCTGTGCTAGAAACAGCAATTGGCAAGAGTCATATATATTTTTTACCCGAGGGTTAAGACAAAAGGTTATTTCTCGACCATTTTAAGATTACCGAGGAATAAATATCTGTACTCAAACTACCAGGTTTTGATATCGATAAAATGAAGCAGGAACTCGAAGGCATAATTGACGAATATCTTCGGAAAATTATTGCGGCATGGGAGAGGTTACGGGGCCCTACAGATATTTTCCGACATAACAACGATCCAGCAGGTGGTGTTTGTCATGTATCGCCGGACATTGTTAATATCATGTCGACGATTTCTGTAAATCTAGTCTGTGATGCAGTAAACGGTAGCTATACTGCGTCTGGGCAAGCATTACAAGGGCAGACACAACAGGGATATGTTCTTTACAGCTTTACTTCGGATGTTACCGCCCGATCATTTGATTGTGTATGTGCTCGTTAATACTGTTTATTTACGATGTCAGGAATACGTTCTCGTCTAACCGACTAAGACGGTAGTTTATTGGACACACGTAGTGAAGAATTGATTCTTAGGCCGTGAAACAGCCCACGATGAACTACCTCTCTCGGCTAATAAAAAAACAACACAAAAAAACAACATTTTTTGTCGTTAATTCTTTTTTGGTCGTTGTTTTATTGTTCTTTTGGTTATTTCTCCTTGGCGAATTCTGCCGGAATCTTATTAGACTCCAACACAAGTCGCTTTAGTTGTTTCGCATGTGCACTTACAGCCGCTTGAGTTTCATATTGTCGAGACAAATCTGACCATATTTTCGCAATCGCGCTTGCCAGTGGAAGAAATTTAGCTATGTCTTGTTGTTCGTGTAAATCCGCCAATGACAATTCCATTTCGCGTTGGAGTAATTTGATAAATCTGTACTCGGCCGCTAGTGTATATCTGCCCTCTTTACGTCGCTGTTGTATCATCTCAAAATCTTCGTTGATTTTTTCAACATAGAGTTGAACCGCATGACCATTGAGCTGAAATTGCTCTATCGTGGAGATAATCCCATTGATGTTTTCCTGGTTCATTATACAACAAATGTATTTCTTTACTAAAAGATTTTATCGAGACCAGTTCGATAACGTGTTGTTGGATCTTGTAAACTTATCGTGATAAATCCATGCGGGGTTTTCTGAGTATGTGCGAAGAAATCTTTAAACTTACCTATGTCCATATGGCCGGGACACCATGTCGTATGAATATTTCGAAGTGTATGTGTTTCAACTCCATTAAAAATAACCATATAATTACAGTTATCTCCGTACACTTTGGAAATCAGTATACCGCTGCGCGACGTTAATAACGTCTGTGTTTTTATGTCTACCCCACGAAAATATCCTGGCTGGATTTGCTTGTTTGTCCATCATGACATCATCGTAAATCACTAGATTGTTGATATCCCCGTAAAGATCCTCGACGGACGGAGCTTCGTCGATGTCTGTGAAAAATTCAATAACATCGTCCTCGGCCGCTGCAGATTCATTAAATTCCTTAAGAACATTATAGCATCGTTGGTCATCCACGGATGGCGCTACTAAATAAAGTTTGTCCCATTTGAGCCACCTCATCATCAGGTTGAGCAACGACTGAGTTTTACCGGACCCAGATGGAGCAAATATAATAGCTCGAATGATATTTGGTAACATTGAATGATGCTTGACAGGTGCTTGCTCACGTGTTGCTGAAAAGTCAATCACGTTCATATTGTACAAATATACTATTATTTATAATCATTAGTTTATATTGTGTTCGATGCATGACAGTCACTGGTATAAAATTTCAGAGAGTAACAGCGTTGAAAAATAAAACGCCGGTACTTACAGATAAATGTGTAAAATGCGGCACACAAAAATATAAATTTGTGCATATTCCTGTTGCAAAAACGTTAGGCGATATTGCTAAGGCACTCGGGAAAATACCTGGAACTCCATGGGCTACGTATCCTGGGGAAAAACATCTTCCAGGATATTATTGTTGTGGTCCTGGAACTCGCGTTGATATTAGACTTGATGAAGAAAAAAAATCAGCCAAAACCTGGCGAATTTTCGGTCAGTGCGATCGATCAAGCGTGCCATGTTCATGATGTCGCATATAGAAATCCAGATCTACAACAACGACATATCGCGAATGCCTAGTTGATTCATACACTGAATTCGATAAGAAATAAAAACATACGAGAATTATTCGCAAATTGGTTGTTAAGATCGGCGATGAAAGGTAAAATAGCGTTGGGAGCCGGTAATTAAACACCAACAATTACATAATGGACTCGATGTATTATAGTCCAATCGGACACTGTAGAGGTACAGTAGCAATTAAAAAACTCGCCGATACAGCAGGTGTCACACGCGCTGTAGTCGCAGATTGGTTGTCACGACAGGCCATATGACAAATTTATCTTCCACATCCCAAAACAATTTAACATGGACGGTTTGATGTCAGCACACCCAACGAAGTTCATCAGGCAGATATTTTGTTTTTACCACATGACATGTATAAAAGGTACACATACAAATACGCGTCGACTGTCGTGCATGTTGCAAGTAGATACAAAGAGGATGAACCGTTATCGTCTAAAACGGCAACTGAAGTCTCAGCGGCGTTTGATCGAATTTATGCGCGAGGACCATTACGATGGCCACAATTACTACAGGTTGATCCTGGCAAAGAATTTCTCGGTGCAATAACGACGTTGATATAACAGCACGTTAAGATCAGACGTGGACACACCGCGTTAAATCGCGATTAAGCAATCATTGAACGATTTAATCAAACACTTGCACAGCGACTCTTTGGACATCAATATACCCAAGAATTACTGCACGTTCAGGATAGATCTCGTGAACGGGTTGCGAGGCTACCTCAAGTGGTGGCCGCGTTAAACAACGAGGTCACAAGTGGAATTAACATGAAACCGATCGATGCAATTGCGAAAAAAAAAAACAACAACATATACCACGACGAAAATCACCAGATCAGCTACAACAACTAATGTTGGATAGTAAAGACATAGTGAGATATATTTATATGAACCTGGTGAACTTGAGGGTGGTACAGCAAGAGCACTGATCCTGTGTGGAATGTAACAAAACTTTTCAGCGTGGTAAGATCTACTACGCAGCCACCAATGTATGGATTAGATTTAACAACTCCTTAACGTGGATTTGTACGTGAACAACTACAGGTAATTCCTGAGAACACCCAGTTACCACTAGATTGGATACGGCGTCGCAGATCCTAGCTGATGACTCCCCACACGCGCTAATAAAAAACGCTAACAATAGTCACACACGTTGAGGAACGAAGCTCCTCTACGTCTGTTACATCCAAGATATGTCAGTGTGACATTTTCGTGTGTATGACCGAGACTAATATCGATTCTGTCCACGGTAAATTGTCGGACATCATTAGGAAAGATTGCCACAACATTATTTTGTTACAGCAGGCGCAGTGATTATTTTGTCGTTGTTTTAGCATCATGATAAACTCCACGTCCAGAAAAAACTGTCGTGATTTTTTTCTTTACTGCGTTGATAATTTCTAGTGACGTTGTTGTTGTTTGTGACGCCGTTGACAATTCCATCACTTAGACAACCCTGTGTAACTGAGATAGTTTTGTTACTCTAGACACATCCAGATAAACTAAATTTGACCATTCTATGCGATCATCGACAATCCAGATATTGGTGCCTGATATTCTTAATACCTGAGACGAATTGGTTGTTATTGCATATCCCAGAGTCCAGCACGATGGGTTTAACGACAACTCCTGTTGTACAGCCTCTACTGGAACCTCGACGATATCATTAAGAACAAGTTTTTGTTTAGTGTCCGTTCCAGGAATGTCAACGAGTATATTTTGCCGACGTGTATCTGTTGGTCGATAACATAGCGGGACTTGCTGAGTTGGAAATTCTTCCTTGTGAAGCTCAAATAAGTTACGCTGAAGTGAATCACGGAGGTTTTTCCTGGATACAACTAACTAGCCATAAGTTCCAGAAATCTGACATTGGTGTCTCTGAAATTAGGGTACGCAGTATTTCACATTGAATTTTGTCAGGCTGTGATCTGATAAACGATTTCACTTGTCATAGTTGTTCATCCTGTGATCGATGATCGTACAAAACTTCTTCGTAGTGGCCAACATAGTTGATCAACCATTCGCGTGGGGATTCTCCAGTAAACGGCGGAGGCTGTCCATGATCACCACACATGATAATTGCAGTAGATTTTGTTGATAACCAATCAAGACATGTCTGTAATGTTTCTTTGGATACTGTACAAATCTCATCCCAGATAATTATTCTCGGGGTATATTTCTCACCGATTCGTTCGGGGGTCCATGCATCACCTCGCCATCTAAAGAAACTGTGATATGTGCATGCGCTAGTACCACGTTGTCTCATCTCTCTGGCAAGCCGGTGAGTTGGCGTCAACACAATCATGTCGGAGTTTTTGAATAATCCTATCGCACGAGTTTTTTTACCAGAATCAAGTGGACCATTCAGATAGACCGTGCTATGTCTCGTGATTGGATCGTTTACTGACGGTGATGAATGTTTTAATGGTATGACAGACGATGGTTCTGTTATCGACCATATCGACTGCGATAGAAAAGATAACCATCTTGGAAATCTTCAAGCAATCGCACAAAGTGAGAATAGAAAACGTGGAAAAACCGGAAAACACAAATATACACCTAAGCCAAGTAAATCAATTAATCTAGAAACCAGTGAAATAAAAGAATCAAAATCTATTACAGCCGCCGGAAATTATTTTCATATTCATAAAATTGAGTACAGCTTGTTGCAAATTGTGTAACTAACTCAGCTACATCAAAATTGTTTAATCAAAAAATAAAATTTTAGTATATCCAGTAAGGTAACGTAATTTTGTTTCAGCTACTGAAGACGATGTTATTGAATTTATCACAGACATCGACGAAGCGCCGTCCATAGATGATCTTAACGGGCTGTGGGAAGGAGATCGGAATCCACATTCTCTAGCTTTTATCTCCGAGATCTGTCGTCCCAAAGGGACCAGTTTGATATGGTAGGACCAATATCCGCAGCTGTTCTTAAAATTCAGCTTCGTGACTTCCGCTGGATTTCCGTTAGGAAAAATACTTCTCTGTAATAAGCCATGCCCCAACAGATGGAATACCCTCTAGTTGGGTTACTATAGAATGTCTCAGATACCTTTTGGACTGGAGATGGTATCTCTGGGGTAAGGGTATGTATCTCCCTCCTCCTCTTACCTGTTCTCGAAAGGTATTATGATTGGGTAACGAATTTAAAGAAGAACCAATTTTTCTTAGTAAAATGTTTCATCGAGAATACTTACTGAATCACAATACACAAACACCCTGCCAGCCTCCCTGCAGTTACATCCACAGAGAGCGTGCCTTTCGCTCCAGTAGTAACTGGAGAGGTTCTTAGATTTTGCCACCAGTTCTTATACCTAAGGGAAAATCTCTCTGCCAGACCGCCACATAGGTCAGCAGACAACTTTTAGCTCCCTTTAGCTAAAAGTAGTATCTGGGAGGGCAGGATTTGTGAGGCAGCATTAGTTCTCCTAAGGTATTATGATTGGGTAAGTATTCTCGAAGAAAAATATACACTAGAAACAACGTTGGGTTTTTTATTCATTATATCCAATGGATAAATATATTTTGTACTTGACCTTGGGCAAAATCAAGTTCATTTTCTACCTGATCTGTATCATTGATTTTTTAAAATTCTCTAAACAACTAATATGTAGCTAATTTTTTCCTGTGAGTATGAATTAATTATTATAATTATTATGTTTGCTTGAGTCAGGGGCATTTTGTTTACATGTTCTTTTATATAATTTTAGTAATAGACTTCTAACTTTAACAAAGATTTTATTTTGTAAACATTTGGAACCTTCCAGAATGAAATTTTCCATTAGTTAATAGTTTTGATTAGTAAATGTTACTTGTGACCTAAGGGCAAGTAGAGGACTATATAATCAAGTTACACTTATATATATATATATATATATATATATATATATATATATATATATATATATATATATATATATATATATATATATATATATATACTAAGATACACTATTCTAAGATACACTAAGGTCAAGGCTATCTCTGAATTCCCTGCGCCTATCTGTAAAAAGGAACTGATGCAATTTTTGGGTATGGATGGATATTATTGGAAATTGTATTCCTATTTTTTCCATAATTGCTGAACCTGACCAATTTATTGAGTAAGAAAACGTTTCTTTGGTCTCAAAAATGTCAGGAAGCTTTTGATAGTGATGTTGGGGTTGGTGCAGTATTGATTCAAGAAGACAAAAATGGTGTATATCATGGAGTGTGCTATTTTTTAAAGAAATTAAACAAGCACCAGAAAAATTATTCCACAATCCAGAAGGAATGTTTGGCTTTGCTATTGGCATTGCAACACTTTGAAGTGTATATTAGTTCAGTTCATTCTCCTATTCTTGTATTTAGTGACAACCCACTTTCTTTGGCAAGAAGAAAATCAAAAATGAGAGATTATTAACGCAGAGTTTGATGTTGCAGGAATACAATACTGACATCAGGCACATCAAGAGAAAATACAATCTAATAGCAGATGCACTTTCATGTGTATAGAAATATCATAGTTTCATGTATACATTGTGTCATTCACAAAATTTTATCTTATGTAAATTTTGACCACTTGTACATTTTGAATAATAGTGCAAAGAAACCTTTCTTTCTATTTATGATGGGAGGTGTTATGTATTATTTAATTTGCATTATTTGTTATTTATTTTTTACATTTCATTATATGCTATATCATGACAGTAATCAAGTTCATTTTCTACCTGACCTGAATCACTGATGTTTCTTTTATTCGATAAACAACTAATACATAGCTAATTTTTTCTCTATGAGTTAGCTATTAGGATTATTATCTTTGTCTGAGTTAAGGTCATTGTGTTTACCATGTTCTTTATTATAATTTTAATACTAGACTTCTAATTATAACTAAGATTTTGGTTTGTTAACATTTGGAACCTTCCAGAATGAAATTTTCTATTTGATAATAGTTTGTTTTGGAGTTCTGTTTGTAGAGAAAGTTAATTGTGACCTAAGGTCAAGCAGATGACTATATAATCTGTTTTTCTAGAACTCATTTATTCATGCTGTAAGATCTGAGCAGAATCAATTGTATTATTGTTGTGTCTAGTATTTTATTTGGCCTGGAATATATTCAAATTATTTATTTCAAGTTATCCTTCTCTGCAAATACAAAGTGCTCAGAAAGAACACTCTTGGAAATAAGAGACTTGGATTTATAGTGAAATGTTAAAAAAGTATACATACTTGGATTGTATTATTGCGATTCAATGAGATTGTTGGCACATCATTATGACACAGACCTCCACAATCACATCAACACTTCCAGCGTTGGATTTATGTGCAAATACTACTAAATTTGTTCAGAACTTTAATCATTAGGACTTGTATTCGAAATTCTAGGATTATTTGGGGTTTATTTTGCAATGCCAGAAATTTTTTTTTACATTTTCACTTTGTATTCAGAGGAAATAAATTGTTTTTTGAATTTTACAAAACTTGTTGCTTTTCTCACACTTTTCTATTATTTTAAGACCATAGAGTCATAATACCAGAAAATTAAATCATTGGTCCATGACATAATTTGCAGTATATCGCGGCAAGTATAGATGTATGTTCAGACAAACCATGGTGCAGATTTTTTTTTGTGGTAACCGACTCAAATGTAAAGCAAAGGTGTCAAATTTACCACTTTCATAGTTCTCATTTCAAGGCCAAAGGTACCTGTCAAGTCTTGATGTTGCTAAGGAACTTTCATTGACCTATATATAAGGCCAGGTCTTTGTTCAGTATCATTTTGGTATGTCCAGCCTGTCACCCAGAAGCTCTTAAGTTTTTACAGATAATGGAATGAAACACATCACTCTGTAAAATGAAATCCTGAGGGTGCATCATGTAACTATCATATATATCAATAGCATGCATGGTCTTATTAGCAAAGTCAACTCTCATGAGAAGCTTACCCACTTTTGGTTTCAGGTCTATAATTATGAAGTCATTTGAAGGCAGTCTAAAACTTATGTTTGAATCAGACATGGGCAACATTCTGCAGGATGTGTGCTGGATAAGTGATTTTTAAAGCCATACCCTATGATGTAACTTAACAGATAAAACCAGGTCATGGGAAGGATCCGTCCTGTGGATTGTATTTTGCCCACCCCTGGTTTAAACTGTAGCTTCTGAACATGAAATTAAATTGTCCTATTTTCATCGAGGTTAAGATGACAGATTAACATTATCAATTCATGTGTCAGGGATCTAGCTCAGAAATTCTCAAAGAGAGTAATAGGATGATGGAACATTGCATATTCTTGCATCATAACCTAAGGTCATGCCATATAACACACTTTTATGATCAAGTTCTCATGATCAGGGTTCTTTTTCATTGTTCGATTGTAGTTTAGAAACCCATATAAGTAATGAAAATTAAATATTTTGGATGGTGTGTCTGTACAACTATCAAGATCCTATCTGCAAAGTTGAGGTCACAGTCATCTCATGTTTACTTGCCAATATGATAATATATGTTTGTTTTGCCAAGTCGTAACTAAAAATCCATATTTAGAGACATGAAACTGTCAGTATCCACAATGACCTGACAGTGTTTCATTTAAAACTTCATAGTTCCAACTTCAGGGTTGAGGTTGTCAATTTTTGTATTCAGGCTTTAGCTCTGAAGATGTTTGAAATATTGCAAAGAGTGTTATGTATATGATATACAGAGTGTATCGCATACCATGTACAATATCATTTCTCAAGGTCAAGGTCAAAATATGACCACTTCTGGTGATCTATAATTCTATTGTCATGTTAAATCATCATTAAGCAATTTTACACCTGCCTTAAATCAGTTTTCATGAAACTGCTCATGTGTGTGTGTGTGTGTGTGTGACATACCATAGACAGCCCCCTTCCCAAAGTAAAGGGGAAATGTAATTGTGATTTATAAAATGTCTAAAAAAACAGCTTTGAACTACTTATGATATTTTAATAATTGAGAGTGCATCACATACCATAACCATGACTTGAATTGCAAGGTTAACGTAGCAACAGCTAGGGCAAATACAAATCAGCGACACTTATCCATGTACAAGTTGAACATCTTAACCAATAAAGACATTTACATGATATTTTAGCCTGTTATATAGCAGTGTTTCATGTAGTCATAGTCATACCCTCTTCACCAAAGCTTAAGGTCAAAAGCAAGGAAAGTCAGTAGCCAGATTCCTTTATATTTGGACTCGCCTTTTAACCACTTCTAATATTTTGATGATACCTTACCCAGCTCACACATCATCATGCAGCCAGCAGCCTTCTAGCTCACAAGTCAGTCATTGATAGGGAAAGGGGTAGACAATGGACATGAAATATGCTATATGGTACTCTTGTTACATAAAGCCTCAAGGTTGTGGCACATCTCATTGTTTTGGTGCCACCTTCATGATCAATGTTGTTGACTTTGTGCAGGTTATTCCACAGATTTTACCATCAAACTGATGTGCAATTTGGGTGTTTTGTGTATGTGCATCTTAGTTGCCTCTGTCTGTTGAGGAATTTTTATCAACTTTCTGTACATGTGGCTACAGCATTATGGGGTTAATAATGCAATGAATGGAAGGGCATGCATACATGTTTCTGAAGATTTTTGTTTGAAAATAATTTTCCATAAGTTCAATATGACACAAGCTTTGATACCAAAGAACTCCTGACATGAAAATATTTGTGAAATAGGCCAATACAAGGAGTGTTCAAACTGTTGTTAAGATTATGCAGAGTGAGACTAGACATAATATCATTCATTGCTCATTTATCCTCCATCCTGCATGAACTTGGAGTGTGATAGAATTTTATTTTACCAAATCAAAAATATTTGTTGACAACTAAATAAACAGCCACATTTGGTTAAACCCTCCAGGAATAATTTTAGGAAAGTTTGGCTTTTGACGGCTTCCACAACAATTCAAACTCGAAAACAACCAGGCAGAAAAAATACCCCCTGCCCCCCACCAAAAAATAAATTACACAGGTAAAATTGCCAGGTGAGAAATATAATCTCCCAAACTATTTCATTTAATGTCGTCAAAACTTTCCATCTGACATGTTCGGGTCAGTTGGTGTCTTGTGATATCCATTTACATCAACCTGGTGGAAACATTTCAGTATATTTAAAACTGCTTTGGCAGTTTAAGACAAAAAAATCTTGGGGTGGGTGCATAGGATTTAGTTTTAAACCAGAAAGGTTTTTATTTCTTTTACCTCATGATAATTTATCTTTTGTGAACAAATGTAAGAGATATAATAAGTCTTTTTTCCCCCAAATCTGTCAAAAAATATAATTTTTTCAAAGTAATTGTGGGCAGGAAGTTTTGTTTGGAAAAAAAGCCCTTTTCCCACCCACCCATTGAAAATTAGATGGCCAGTCTCTTAATGCATCTGGGAAAAAATTATATGAACCTATTTTAACCAGCCCATTGCTAGTAATTTATACTTTTAGTTGAATGCGAGTCTTGTAATTCACCCCTTGTCCACTTAGGACTTGTATATTTAACTTTTTAAAAAACATAATGAAATTAACTCGTATAATTCACTTCATTTTTTAGAAAAGAAGAAAATCCATGATAAAAAGCCATCTATTCAAGATATTTCATTTTTATACTTTAATGTTGATAAGCAGGCAGTATATGGTATTTACTTTGTCCATCTGTGTGTCTATCTGTCTTCATTGTCCATGGTATAGCTCTGTTGGGTATTCTTGGGATGAGCATGTGCTGTGCACCAAAACTGGATCACTGTGACCTTCTTTCAGGATTTATTGAGAACCAAATTGTGTCTGGGCTCTAATTGTGCTACCTTTTCACCTGTTGCCACCAAACTTTGTCTAAAGTTGCTTCTTTCAGTGGATGTGTGTTGCTAACAAGATCTAGATTACCATGACCTAATAACCAGGTTATATTAAATTTTGCTTGTAAGTTGTGCTCATCTTCTGTTTGAGCAAATAACTACTATATATTAAAACATATTGCAAAGAACCTGCACTGTGCCACCATCTTGGGATGATCATATGTTACACACATATATGGGGTCACCATACCTTACTTTACAGAATATATTAAGAATTGCATACATGTTTTATCCATGCCATATTGCAAATACTTACCCTATTGTAACCAAGCTTATCCCAAGTGGGCAACTTAGCATGGGCATGTTTCAAGGAAAATTGGGTCACAATAATTTGTTTAAAAATTGCTACAAGAAATGTTTCCTCCCTATTCTGGCTGCAAATTTCAGACCACTAATCTACTGATATTAAATGTACCCCTTTGGTGTATTTTGGGATGGGATACCTAAGTGCTGATCACAAACACTGGGTCACTGTTACCTACTAATTGTACAGAATGAGTGGTGAAAATTATTTCTTGCCTCTGATTGCAACATCTCTTTGCCTATTACTATAAAAATATATTAAGAATGCATCCTAGAGCATTTCACACATTTCCAGGATTCTTAAGATTACTTAAATATGCTATTTATACTTGAATTATACCACCTTTTTCCGTAACAATTACACTACATGAAAAGATTTCACATTAAATTTTGGGTCACTATGATCTTCTTTCTGAGATTATTAACACTACATAAAAATGGTTTCGGTGTTCAAATTATAACTCCATTTAATCTGTTGCCACCAAATGTACATGTCATGTGCATATGGGAGATTGACTATGTTACAGATCAAAACTGGGTTGTTGTAATGAACATTCTATGGTTAGTTTACCACTCTCAAAGATACTGATTGATGTCACAAAAATGAAGGTCATCTTGTGGGCTCCTGCTCTTCATCTCTTGTACACTTGTTGAACTCAAAGTATCTACCGGTACCTGCACAATTTAACCAAATTCAGTATGTAATAAGTAGTGCAAAATTTGAACAACATACCAATCCCCTTAAGATTTTATTTTATTTAATGTTTTGAATTTAGAGTTGAAGACCGCTTTGATTAATTTTGACATGAGTGCAAAAAAATTAAATGTTATGTATTTCAAAATCAGTCTAAATGGGTTTGGATTGTACTTCAGGGCAGATTTTCTGCAGCAAATTTTGATGTCATGTTTTACTTGTCAAAAATTTTTTGGCATGCTTATAATTTTCAAAGAATGAAAAAAATTTAATAAAATATGGTAATTTGACAAAATTTAGAATTTCTATTAGTTTTTTAGTTGTCTCAGAAACTTTTGAAAAATGAGATGAGAGGAAAAGGGTGCATTATTTCATGAAATGTGATGTATTTAGTTTCCTTAAAAAAGGTTTTCTGAGCATTACTCTTGACACATTAAGAATGACTTGATTAGATCATGTACAGCTTTACTTAACATAAAATTATACAGGTAATTTTTATCTACTTTAAATCCTTCATAATTAAAAAAAATTAAATCTTTGTTAGATCTATTTCACTACATTCATTGATAATATTGTAACAATGTTAGCTACATACTGATGTCAGCCCTAAATCAATCTTGACCATCAAATAGATGGAAAGATGTCAGCCCTAAATCAATCTTGATCATCAAATAGATTGACCATCAAATAGATGGAAGGACGTCAGCCCTAAATCAGTCATGACCATCAAACAGATGGAAGGTTCATCCTACTCCTACTTTTATTTTTACATGAGAGAGAAAATGGATGGGAGGTATCAATGAATTTTAATCCCAACCTTTAAAATAAACCACAGCATCTGGATGATTGATTTCAACAAATTTTTCCAGAAAGCTTTTACGTTAAAACCTATTAAGAAACCAAATAAAACCCCACCTCCTGGCCAGAGCATCATCAACAGCCAAGTCGGATAGTGGTAGCTGTGGTCCTCTAACCTATGTGATATATTTTTGCATCCACACAATCCATGACAAGAACATATTACCAATTATGTCTGTGCTCCTCTTTGTCATGTCGCTTTTCTTGACTTGGATAGTGAGAGTAATGGTCACTAATACTGTGACAAGATCAATTCAAGAGCACATTTGTCCACCATTAAGTGCCTGTGTTCATCAGAATTTGAAAAATTCACTACATTTGATAAAGATAAATATAATGGGACAGAAGCCAAAAGATGCATTCCCACACCTAAACATTGGCAAAATCTGCAGGATTTTATTTTATGGTGAAATATACTGGTCAAGAATAGGTCACATACCCCAATAAAAATGTATGTTGGTCACCCATCTGTTGAAGTCGATTACCTTATCCAGTGCCTGCTTGCACTTATGTGATAGAAAACTGCTCATAAGGCTTTCATCAAAACAATTATTTGTGTTTGTCAAAAGTATGTTTCCTTAGGGAAATACTTTCATCATTCTGTGAATGAAAAATCTGAATCATGCCTAATTGATATGCTTCGGAATTTGGACATTCCCAACCCTTTTGATACAAATGCCCCTTATATAGGCCACCTTCTTATTACATTCAAGTGTATATCTGCATGTGAAATGCCAAGCTTATAATGTGAGTGGAGAAACCTGTCATCTTCATGAAAAATTGTACTTTTTTTGTGAATTAATATATTGCTTGCTCTCTTTCTCTCTCTCGCAAAAGGATTAGCTAGCAAATGAGGGGGAATATAACATGAAGGTATACAACATGTAAAATAGTTTGGATGCTGCCTGGGCTAGGTAAATATTGAATATATTGCTGTAGCATGTTGGCTGTTAAAGAGTGTTTTCCAGTGTTCTTAGGGAGAACACGTAGATGAGGAACCATCCTTGGGAGACAAAAAGAAGCAAGTTAGAATTAAGTTCATACAACAGATGTGCTGGAACACACAAACATGCACAGAATAAGCCAGCCTTTTTGTAGGCATGAGAACTTTCCCTATGGGCGTTTCACTTGCTACATCAAAAGCTTAGTTTTTGTGTGCAGGCCACCTTTCCGTTGCATCAGCCTCATCCCCAATAAAACCTGGTGTACTTCTGCCTTATATTTTGTGTTGCAGTCGTATCTGATCAAAAATGTTGGGAACCATATGGTTTAATTCTGTGGGCCAATTAAAACAATCAATAATCTTGGAAGTTTTTCACACTCTTTCAAGTTCACTTAAGAGTTTTTCAATACAGAATAACTTGAGCATGAATGATCATTTAAAATTTCATGTACACTATTTGCCTAGATGAGTGTTTTAGAAAGGCGTTTTACTTGTGCACATTCCAGTTCATCATCGATTAGAACTTTATTTCCAAGGATGTGTATGAAATTATTATCCATTACTGCCTGTTTTGTGCCCTTTGTCTTTTTTCCTTTTTCCTGTTGCAATTTTATTTTCTAAATTCACATAACAAATATTCAATAATTTTATTGCATCTACAAGAGAAAAAGGTTTGCTTGCACCAACAATAAAATGATACTTTTATTCCAGGAAAATGAAAATTTTATAGTAGTATGCTATTTTTCCTGTCTGAGAACTTGTTTGTTGACATTTTATATTAAGGTTAATTTGTAAATGTAAAATATCCAGGCTTGAAAGCAAATCCCAGGTCCTCAATTCCAATGGCTGGTCCCTTATTTTGTATTAGATTCAGATAACTTGTACAGCACAATGTCAAAAATACAACAGCAAGTGAGATACCGTTTGAACTTGATCTTCAGCCTCATCTCAGTATTAAAATAATAAGTACATGTTGTCAGAGTGGGTTGTTTACACACTATGGTGACCATATCTAATGACAAATCTGCATCTTAAGAGCAAAACTGAAAGGCCTCTAAACCAGAATGCCAAGTTTGTCAGTTTTGAGTAGCTTTTGAAAAAAAAAAAACCACAAAGCTGTAGTTGAATGGTAACTCAAAAGAAGGATTAGCATAATCTGTAAACCCCCAACACAACAAAAAGTGAAAGGCCACAATTACAAAATTATTTCATTTTATCAAATTCTATGGTACAATTTATAAAAATAAAAGCATTAAATGTTTCTTTTCTTTTTCCTTTTTAGTAACAGCAGTCATTTTTAATGGTGGATCAACATCATTTCTATAAATTGTAAAGGTCTTCATGGCAGCATACTTTCAGTCATGTTCGTTCACGTTTTAAACAGATCATTTATCTAATGCCTGACACACTGGGAGGCAGATGGGCACCATTCATACAAATGTGAAAAGTCGCTATGTCAGAATACTTCAAATTTTGCTTAAATTCTGCTGTGCAGTTTTTGAGAATTAACAGTGACCATATTTTAATGGCAGTTCTGAATCATTTGTTTGTGCATATATGCTGTGGGCAAATTTTTAGTGAAATTAGTCCAGTGGTTTCTCAAAGGCATAGATGTAACACATCTTTGGGTGTCTACAGATACCACATGCCAGTCACTGGGTCACATCACAATCTCATTTAACTTACGATTAAGCCAGTTAAAAGGAAGATGTGCATGTAATTGATATTTATTTTAATAATGTCTTCTATAGGCAAATGTACATGCTCTGCACAAGTATTGTGCCTTTTATATTTATAAAGATATTCTATACAGCTGTGCAAAATGTAATCAAAAACCTATTGTCAAATTGGAGTAACAATAAAAAATATCGTCTGTACAGTATAGATTTGTATAGAACATTTATATACAAAAGGTGTGTTGGGTAACGTAATGAGACTTCAAAAGAATGCACATCTCACATCTAGCAAGATGATAGCTAAGTAAATTCATCATAGCCTTTCAATTTTTTTTTTAATACATGGTATGAATTATGGTCTGGAAAAACTAAGAGTTGTACACCTTTGTGTAACTCTGAGCTAAATTTTAGTCGAACCTATAACGGGGTAAAAATGTGTATACTGAAATTAACATAAGGATGAGACAAAGAGTAGAATAGATAGCTGTTACAACCATGGTTAAAAGAGAAGAAAGTCAAACTTCATACCCCCACAAAAAAAGTCGTATTGCATGAATAGCATCTGTTGTGTCAAATATAAACAGGATTAAGTGTCTTAAAAACAAAATATAAATCTTGAGAGCAAGCCTTCATAAATTAGTTTGCTCTCCCATGAAAAGGTTAATATCATGATCATCTTTTGCACTAGTTCGTTTGTGTCTCTATTTTAACAGTTTTTCATTCATATAGTTGATATAACCTTTAGCTTGGGTCTCAAGTAATCTGCTTCAAATGATATGGTTTGAATTTCTGTTAACTTACATTCTTAAATTTGAAGTGCTAAAACTGTCAGCACTGTGCAAGGATTATCAGCCTTAAGTGAAACCCATTTGCACATGAAAGTTTATGAACTATTTAAGTGCTGACAGCTGTCCTGCGCTGCATCATATACTTTCTAGTTTCCTCCATAATATTTTAATTCCTTACAAGACAAAAAATGTTGACACCTTCATTTTCCAGCAACAATGTGTCAAATAATCTAATGTAAATATGTTAAAAAACTAAATGTCTAAAAATATTTCAACACTGCTTGACTGCCTACACTCTTCTTAATCATAGTAGTTTTCTATAACCATGATTTCGCTTTATACAATCTAAAAATGTGACAAAATTTCCAAACACCATCTCAGTAAAATTATTCTTATCTTTTAGGAAAAGAAAAAAAAAACCCCAACAAAAAAAAGTCCTTTAAGGGTATATACATGCATACATGGGATGGTAGGCAGAGCTTGATGTTCATTTATTTCAGTTCTCATAACGGCAACTGACCATTGTCAACACAATTTTATGAAGCAGGGAGTTGCTGATTGTATTAAAAATGCATATAAAAAATGTACATCATTACCAAATGAAAATGTACACAGTTGAAAGAAATGATTACAACAGATCACATTCCCTATGACATACTTATTATTCTCAAATGAAATACATTTTTTCGTTCTCAGAAGATAATGGATGTTTATTAATAACACTAGGGTTCATAAATGCACTTTCTGTACCCTCAACATTCGGATACAAAAAGGAAAACATCTTGAATATTTGAATGATAAAACTTGAAAACAGCATGCTTTCAATGCGTTTCCAACAAGAAGAACAACGGAGATTACATTAAAAGCAGATCACCTTCACATATTCAGGTTGAGGTATCAACCTGATTACCAAAGGTGCCGGACACGAGTACCTTAACATGAAACATTTGAAATACAGGTAACAGTAACCAATTTGAAGGTAAAGATACTGTGATTATTTAAATATGTTCCCCAGATGGAGCTTATTAATTGGTTTACACATTGATGGAAAGAAGATATAAAATAAAAACAAGAAGCTGGCCATGGCCTGCATGTTAAGTTCACTCCTGAGCTTTTGGTCAATTAGTGTTGTACACATCAAGATGTACCCATAAAGTTACAGGTATGCTGACACTTGAGAAAATGACCACATAAAAAATTGAAAATTTAAACATTGACATTAATCTAGGGCATGGACAGACACACACACACACGAGGTCAAAGTGAGTACTATGTCAAGCTTCTCAAAAGGTAGCCTATACAATAGAGTACAAGTAGCCTATACAATAGAGTACAAGTAGCCTACACAATAGAGTACAAGTAGCCTATACAATAGAGTACAAGTAACTCCAACCAAAGCGACTAAACATAAAAATTTTGGCCACACTGACCTGGTTGGTAATTAAGGTTCTCTCATCATAAAGATCAAGTCTTCTCACAATGTCTCCTGGTTGTAATTTGAATGGTAAAAAAGAAATGTGTTTTAAACCCCCAAAACTGCAAATTGATATACGTCATACACCTGTTTTAATGGCCTATGTTTGCATCTGACCTCACTCCCATGTCACACAACCTGAAAATGATATGCCCCTCCCCTCCTCCTACTTTACTTAACGGGGTATGGGGGTGGGCATAAAAGTTGTCAGATGTATGATAACCCATATGAAACTAAAATCCCTGATAAATACCAACATTAATTTACACTTGTAACCAAACATATCATGATAGTTTATCTTTGCTTTTTGTCATCTAAGAGGTGGTCAAAAAACCAATCAAGTTCATTCTTTTACAGTAACCCAAAAATGTTCACAAGTCTAAATGTTGGTAACGGAACAACTGGCAAATTCAGTTACACTGACCTGACATACAGAGATGAGAACTAATTTTGGTAATGGAAAAAGTTGCAATTTAAATTTTGGCACACTGACAAAAATTTGTTTACATTAGCACATATAAGGTCCTTTGAAAGTGAAATAAATAATTGCAACAAAGTTGTTCAGAATGATATATCAACTGTATGTCACAGACAACTGACCACAAAAGTCATTCCCAGGAAGAAATTTAACGTAGCAAAAGATGACAACTTTGACACTGAAAAGTATATAACAATATCTCCATTAATAACAAGCAGATAAGACAAAAATGTATTCTTGTCATGTGTCTTGGTAAGGTATTAGTAACAAGAAAATAATAATTAAACGTATATAAAATCTGCATTTCCAAGAGGTACACAACATCAAAAATTTAAACAATACATTATGATATAATCAACTGGCTTACTAATGACTCAGATTATAGGATTACACAGAATTATACATGTATTGTCAAAACTTACAAAGTAGTAAATAAATGGAATATTTCTTGGAAGTATGAACACGTACAAGTGAACACACTAACACATGTAAATAATACAGAGATAAGTAGTTGGTTCAGTGCAAGAATACAAGCTCAACAACAGTCGTTATTAACAGTCATTACTAATGCTACTGGAGTAGAAATCACAAGTATGCAGAACTTCTTTACAAATATACAAGATAAATGGTCTAGCAACTATATCTAGATGCCAACATATTTTACAACATCTATAGTGTAATACACAATGGAGTGTATACATCATGGAAAAATAGTTTACTCTGCATGACATTCTGGCCTTTTACAGCAGTGATGACTGTATGAGACAAATTTCCTACGTATTGAGCTAAAATGTATATATTTATATATTTAAGTGACAAACCCAAAATCTGACATTACTATAATTATACCGACTTTAGTTCTTTAACACTGCAAGAACTGTATTATAATGATGACAGCTGGATCTTAATACAGGCGTTTAGTGTACAATTCCATAAGCATACGCAACTGTAAATTCAAGAGACAAATCAATATTTCAAGATTTTAAAAAAAAATAATGCATATTTATCTGAATCTGCCATTATATTCCACACTACAGTGAAGCTAAGAATGTCACCATATGACAAATAAGTCAAATTATATTGTCTAGGTATATGTAGCAAAGTCTGATGTAAATTATTTACTATTTTCCATGGAGATTCATTTTCAATGTATTGAAAATAATAAAGACTGGCAAAAATGTAAATTAAAGTTTCATAAACAACAAAGTTTAAATTCAGCACCAGGAGCATTAGACCTGACTGAAACTAAGCACCAGTTATACGATTTATGAATATCTTATAAATGGGAAGTGACAGTTAATAAACAACAATGCGTTGCTCATCAACAAGTATGCAATGATTACTATATTAAGACAGTTGACCAAGTCTGATGTTGAACAATGTTCATTAATATTTATAAATTATGCACTAATTCTTTTTCATGAGACCCCTCTCAAAAGAGGGGCATCTACCCCCCTTTCTATCTTTCGAAACAGAGGCCTTGCCTGATGGTAATCAGCCCTGTATGAAAAAATTTGAAAAGCCTTCTGACAAATCTGGTTAAATTCTGTTCATTTTTTAAAAAAATGGTTGAAAAAAGTTTTTCTGTTTTCATTATTAGTGCTGATAATGGATGATGATTGGTATCTAATGAAAGGTCTTCAAGTCTGAATGCTTCCTGTAAAAATCCTGCAAATTTCTTAAGTGATTTTTGAGAAGTTGTAAAAAATAATTTTGAAGAAACAGATCATGCATAATGGACAAATGACCATGCCATAAACTTACTTGACCCTGTGAACATAAATGCTAAAACATTATCATGAAAACCTGTGGATGAAATTCAAATTATTGCCAATCAAATTATGACTCTACACAGAAGAATCCATAAAAAATGAAAAAAACACACAAACACATATATACTAGGAATGATATTAAACTATTTTCAAAGACTTCACAGCTTTGTAAAGGTGAGACAGGATGTGTCTACTTGTCAAGGTTCATAACAGAAATTTAAGAGTATCAACCTTTAAAGTGTACAAGGAAAATTCATGTATGCTACTGCAGATATTCTATACTGTTATGATTCTGAACTGAAGATAACCTTTAACATAGCAGTATAAAAAATTAAGTCTGTCCTTGTTGATATATTATATAGTTTAAATCAAACAACTTGAAAACCACTTATAAACTAAACGTAATTGTACAGAAAGGGTGGATCATTATCACAAAATGATATTCATCTAGGTGTAACACATTTCTTCAACAAGCAACAATGACAGCACAGTGCCAAAATATCCCCACATGCAGGGATTATAGAAATGTACAAGTATTTGTTGCAAAATACAAAAACATAATAGTATATTGCACTTTTCAACTTAAGATCAACTACAACCTGAATGAACAAAGGACTCTATATTCCCAATATATACCGAAGATTCAAAATATATTGTGATTCTTATACAAAAAATTCTCCCAAACTGTGTATTATACATAATGGTAAGATATTTTTTTTTACCAAATTCAAATCTAGGGCTGTTGTCATTTATAATGTGATATGTTTTGAGAGACTAAATTTTGCAATCTCATTTTCAGAACACCAAATTGCCCATTTATTCACCGCTAAATATGCAAACTATACAGTAAATTTAAACAAACTTTATTATGAATCATTTTCTTATCCCTAGTGAGAATTTTACATGTTTTTGATGACTTATAAAAGCTTTTGTTTTTAACAATCAATTTGCCTCATTATTTAGGTTAAGTTCTGTAAAATATACTTGGCTGCAAACTGTTTCCAATAAAGATTTAGTAAATGGGATGTTTCAGTATGAACAAAAATTATTGGGGGGGGGGGAATAATGAAATCCAAGCTAAATGATTTAGTTCTTCTAAGTGCCATGATGCTTATATGGTGATACAGAAAGCTTCTTTCAAAATTAGATTTCATAGCCACTTGCCAGTATCATGTACCAATTGCTGACATCCCTTGTATAACAGTCCTGTTGACTGTTAATACTGGTTGTCAATACACAGGAGTAAGTGACCAGCATTATTTGAATAAAGAACATCATTAATATAATATGCAATTATAAACATACAGCTATTCATACAAATATATTTATACAAAATATAGCTTCATAAACTAAGTTAACCAGTGTTACATAAAACACAGCATATATATTTGATCTGCAATGCAACAGGTGCTTGAAGATGATCAAAATATACATTTAACTACCTTTCCAGCTTAAAACATGTAAATGTCTGATCTACAAGCACGTGACTCTAGTTATGTAGAAGAAAAAAAATTGTGAAATACAAGGGCAAGTATTCATCCACTTCAAGGACTCTCAATTCAATGTTACCACTAGGAATGTTTTTGTGTTGACAAGTTATATTTAGTTGCTTTATTTTAAATCTTCACATCTATGCCCCTTATTATAGATAACTTCAATTTTACAAATCTACAAAAACCTTTACTGTCTAAACCTTGATCATACCAGGTCTATATCAAGAATCAAAAATAAATGAGGTACAGATTTTCAATTTGTCATCTGATGACTGGCAGAAATAACTAAACTCTCTGCCACGGGCTTTTTAATTTATAATGTTATCCCACTGGAAGCCCTTTATTTCTAGTATCCTGATTTTAAACATTTACATAAGTCAGAGGCACTTAAATTCATCTGAATACAAACTGTAATTTAATAAGAAAAGAAAAATAATGCAAGAGCCTACTTTTCATCTAGAATGCCATAATGCTCCAAAAAGACTAAAGTTTGGGACTGTAGTTCAAGGTATAAAACTGAGGGCTAATACATAAACTGGACAATAATAACAATAATATCATTAATGTTAAATCCCTGAAGATAATATTTATGCTGATTAAAGCACGACAACACTCCTTCATCTACTTCAGTTTTAAAAGAAACTGTATTTTGCAAGGGATTAATGACCTTTTTGACCTTTAAATGTTTAACTGGGGAAAATCATATGATCTGATCCCCCCACCCCAATCACTACAGAAAGAAAATATACACACAATCTACAAAATGTATAATGAATTCAACCAAATTATAACATGCTTTTACCTTCTGTGTGCAGTCCATGCAATTTTCAGATTAAAGGTAAAAATGCTGATCAATTTTGCAATTCTATGCAACCTGTATTCATACTTGTAATACGAGACATAAAGCATGAATAGCATAACAATGCAGATATGTGTCCATAGGACACAGATGCCCCTAACAACAGCATGCATGAAGATTTTATTTTTAAAAAATGTCCCAAGATAGATCATTAAGGCTGAGTAAAATCACCATTACTTTGTCAGCTTCACTTTATCCATAAATTTTAAGCACAATCATCAAAAGTTACAAAAGGTGTTGTGCACTAAAAATTTTCTGACAAAAAGAAAAAAAAAATGAAAAGATGGACAGACTGTCATTGCTATTATTTTCCTGGTCATTATCAATAAGATGGTATAAACAGGCTCAGTAGAATTTGGTTTAAAGACTTCTAAATAAAAATTATGTAAACTTATTACAACAGAAATTACTTTAAAAATGATAATATATCGAGCACTTTTAATGTATGGAATGTAGAAAATCTGCACCTACAAAAAAGATTCTTTACAATCAGAAAGTATAAACACACAATTAAATAATGGTTTAAAAATATGTTATTATTAACAAATACAAGGACTTAACTCTATTTGCAATCAATGTATTTAGAATACTGACTGCTTGATGGGTTCACAGAATATGACACATTAAACATGATTAAAAAGGGAATGAATATTAACTAAGAGATGTCGATAATCATGTTCCTTATTTTATGATCAAATATCCCTCTCACATTATGACAGCAGAATTTTTTAATCTTTTAAGTCTTCTAACACATAATTTAAAGGTTCATAAAACATTCTGATAGAAATACTGAAGCAATTAACTTTTACAGGCGTATTCTTTTAAATATTCTGTTTTGTTTGAAATACCAACAGAAGCTGTCAAACTAAATAAAGGGAGGTAACTATTTTACATCGAATCGTTTCTTCACTGGATTAAATGTCTGCAAGAAGTGCCTATATTTAGAAACGTAAACTACTGTTAATAACATAGCTGATAGCACACCATAGAATTTTGAGTGTAATCCCTCTATGCCAAATTTTCTCGACCGATGGTATTTTATTACTATCATTTCCCGTCAGTTATTTTACATTGGCTCAGGGAAGTAGAATTGGACCTGTAATAATAATTCCAGATAAGAATTCATAAACATTTTTGAACTGTGCAATTTATAATTATGACTTTGTATTTTAAGGATTTTACCCTTTTCTGTCTTTCTCTTTCTCTTGTATGCCATTTTTCATATACTTAAACACTTGGCTCTATGCAGCCAGGCTTGTCCTGAACTGCCATTACATCCAAAACATGGGTTTTTCAAACTACCCTTCCTTTCCAGTTAAGACAAGTAATCTGCTGCAAACCTCTGACAAATCAGGATACTTTAGACTTACACAAATCTTACAGCAATGAAATAAACAGAAAGACTCGAACAATTTTCTCAAATGTATTGTTCTTAAAAATAAACTGATGCCATCTTACTACCTTGATAGAAATAGTGTCATCTTATTGCCCCTGACAAAAACACGGACATCTTGCCACTCTTCACAAAAACATACTTCAATCCCCCTCCACTCTGCTAAAATAAATCCAGCTGCAAATTCAAGCTATATTACAAGTTTCATGAACTTTAAATGTTCTAATTTTGTTTGCTCTGTGAACTATCCTGAAAATTTTTCAGTGTGACATTTTTTTCAACAGGATTCAAATATCAAGCATGACTGTAAGTATGGACCCCTAGTGAATAATTCAGTACCAAAGATGTGCTCCAGCTGAAAATATAAGTCTAGGTTTTATTCTTTGAAATGACATGAGATTTCCTGTTTCCACAACACCCCAAGTGTGTGTTTTGTGTGTGTGTGTGTGTGTATGTGTGTATACAGACCATTAGGAATGCAATGAATTTTTTCTGTAGTATACATATAAAGCTGAAAATCAGAACAAAATTGAATGAAAATACAGACTGTGAAGAACTTACTATAGCTTGCCAAATAGTTTATGGTGTGAGCATATACCCTCCATTTGAGTATATCTCGTCTTAAAATCTATTTACCTCAAAAACAGTAATTTTTGCTAAGGGGACCCACGGAAGGCACTTTCACCCACAGATGCAATTTTGAATTTTCTTATCGTTTTAACATGAACTCTGTGAAATCAAAGTAACCTGGCACATATTTTATTTTTTTTTTTTAAAACTGCCTTCCTTGGGTGCCATGTATGTTTAAATGGAACAGCCCTAAGCAAATGCATATAGAATGTATAATAAAAAGAAATACATAATAAATGTTTTTGTTCTTACTTTCAGCTTTATATTTATACTACAGAACAAATTTATTCAAACTGTATTAATATATCTGTAATGGATAAAGATAAAACTGTCTAAACTGAGATAGATTGTTGATGTATACTGAACTTTGGTCTTTACATTAAAAGTTAAATCCACCCCACCTTCATTCTACTGAACTTTGGTCTTTACATTAAAAGTTAAATCCACCCCACCTTCATTCTACCTCTAAACCACTGTAAATCTTACAAAATGTCCATGACACAGAATGTTTGTCAAACATGTTTTGGCAAAATGTTTGACAATGTCAAAAAATTCACTCTAAACAATGACTTTGGAAAATATTCAGATACATGTATGAACATTCATATACATGTATCAATGTCAATCTAGAAGGTACAAATTGAGCACTCATTTGGTGAAATATGGAGAAACTGCATTGGTACAAGAGTTCATTTTTTGCAACAACAAAAAAAAAATGCTTCTTTGATAAAACTTTCACAATCATAATACATTATAAGTACAATGATTACCCAGCAAATCCAGCCCACACACACACTTGTATCTAGCAATGAAACTGCTACTTAGTCGAAAGTCAGATAACAGTGAGCTCTTTTTGGATGGAGGTGCTAGCATGTTACTGCTGGAATGGATGTGCACACTCTATTAGGTTTTAATATAATGCAGCGAGTCAAAGAGGGTGTGCCTGTATAATGCTCTGGTAAGTATTGTTGAAGAAACATATTTTAATCCAAACATTGATTTCTTCTTCAAATATACTAATCAATTATAATTCAGGAGGAGAACCGTAAAGAGGTGGAGGGAGTACCTTCCCATTACAAATTAGAGGGTGCAATCTCTAGACCCCTAATGTACATGAAGCAGCTTCAATGCTCCTAAGATATAATGGCAATGGTTAACACTTACTTATGCCTTTATCCAGCTTCTTTAAAAATTTCCCTCTTGCAAAGGAGCAAAGTAGAATGACTGAGCCTTTGAGAAGATGCTGGATGACCTAAGATGATAGCCTGGTGTGCTGCTGCATAGAGCCCACCAGGTCAAACTGTGTTCTTTGGGATGAATGGTCTCTGAGATAAAAGATAATAAAGTTATATCTGGTCACCATCCTGTGGCTTGAATAATGTAAGTTAGGGAACAGTAATGCTTGACTGCTGTGCTAGTGGCTACTGACTTAATCTTGTGAATAAAAGAAACTCATTTGCATGCATTAGTTTTCTAATTGCAAATTGGGTAACTCACTGTATCCAGGACAACACAGCCTAAGCTAAGATATAGTTCTTTCCTTCTTTTAGTAGTAAATGTAATCAAGATCTCCCTCTTTTAATGGTGGAGTTTACTGGGATGTCTAAAAAGGGCAGTGTGAGCATCACATTATATTTTTTGCAAGATGGAGCTGATGGGGAAAGAAACTAGGAAGGAAGCAATCCTCATATCCCTGCAATTTGTCATCAGTTACCCTTGGAAACTGTTTTCATCTGATAAAAGGGCTTGTAGAACAGTTTCCCTCATTTGATGTGTCCTAAGGGAATCCTTTCTATTTCTCTGATCTCTCCTTTGAAATAAGGGTAGAGCTTCATGACATTGGGCCTATGAGAGGTCTACTTCTTTGGTGACACGTTTTTGGACTTCCTCTTCATAACAACGAAAAAGCTGAATGGATAAGAATGGTCGTAATCCTAGGTTTTCACGATGGCATTCTTTAGGGAAGGTAGATGTGGAGAAAAAGGCATCTCTAATCAAAAGCTGTACATTTGGTGACAATGCCATGGAACTGGCCAGTGTGATGTGCTGCGCAGTTCAGAAAAATGTGATATCCACAAGCCTGTGTCCCTTGCATGATCAGCAGAATTATCAACACAAGAGTCTAGGCTGTGTTTAGATTGCTGAAATAGTTATGGATACTAGATTGGGCGTAGATCCTATCACAATGGCATTTTAAACCAGTTGTTGAGTGCTGAGGATGGACTTCCAGTCCATATGAACAAAGGAGCATTTTGAGAGTCTCAGACATACAGTGTCTCTACCGACGGCTGAGTCCCTAGTGTTGACAAACAAGTGCACAAGCCTTGTAAAAGGCCTTGCAAAAATTTGAAAGAGTCACTGCTGCAAAAAGACAAGTCGGTTGACACTAGGGTCTTGAAGCTACCACTCTAAATAATGTAATGAACCAGCAACTCAACCAATCTGTGAAAGCTGTTTGAACAATGACTGATCTCTCTTGGGCAATAGATTGACCAATACAAAATACTTTGTAAGCAACCAATGATGGAGTAGGTGGCAGTGATCAATGCCAGAAAGCTTCTTCACTTGATGCATGGAAGGCTGAGCCTTTTTTGAACATTGTCAAATCAAGCACGAAAGATGCTACTTGTAAGCATGATTAGTCCATACATTTTCTGACCACTGTGTACATACACTGCAAGTATGGCTTGAGTGGCACTCCAAAAACAGACTCTCAGTCCTTTCCATTTATGTTGCCACCTGTAATTATAACATAAATCATGGCATATACAGGTGAACTCTGTCAAGCACTGTATGAACTTACTGTGAGGAGGATGTTAATAAAATTCACAAATGCCTAATATACTTACATTAGCAACCTTATGGCATGTAAAAACCAACAATAGCTTTATAGAATCTATCTACCAGACTCTTTACTGAGATGAGATGAAGTACTATGGACCTTAGCGCAGGAAATTAAAATGCCACAGACATTGGTATTTTAAGATGAAATATGACAAATAAAGAGTGAATTCTTGTCAATGATAGAAGTACAACATGAAAAAGAAATATAGTTGCAGTATACTTCCCTGTTGTGAGAAAACTCCACAGAATCACTCAAATGATGCAAAGGCACAAGTAGATATGATTATGTGAGATTTCAATAAAGAGCAGCTTCTTTGCATGATGCTTCTAGCATGAGCAGAAGTAGTAAGTTAAGTATGGATGGGATTTGAAGCCAATACCTTTAGCTGAAGGAAGATCACTTGTTTGACTTCACCTAGGTGGCCATACAATATTTACCACTTTGGTTGATAAAAACAAACTTGTCAGGGCTGGATTTGAGAGAATGGTTGTATTCCTAATGTATCATGATTGGGTAACATGTATTAAAGTTGCTTGGCATGTATGAACCTGATGTACCAGAACACGTTTCGTGTCTGCATTAGAGTATTTGATCCAATGTTCTGCTAATCAAATAACCTGGACTGTATACAGTATTTCACACAATTTTTCATACCCGCCCCCCTTCTTTTCCTTTAAAGTATGAAAACTATTGTGTAAAAACATGATCATTTTTGGGATGTGATCATATACAATAATTTGTATAATGGACCTGACAATGAGGTCTCCAAAACATCTGTGACTGTCCATAATAAATTCCTGTGCATTTAACACAAATGCTCTAAAGCATTCAACCACTAAGATGATATTTTGATGGAATTTGCTAACATGTTTATACTACATCAAAAAAGTTCAAAAACTGCTATGACGTGATGCAGGTATTCACTTATCACATCTCTATTCTTCCATCCCTTGTGATCCAGGAAAATTAAGGCACAATGACCCTTTAGTACTTAAATCCAAATTTATTTGCTTTTGTATAAGAGGGAAAGAGATATTTCAACCCTTATTCACACCACTTATCTCAAGAACTTTTAAATGTCCCCATTTAGGTAAATTTTTTTTTGTTCATGATAAAACATTAATCCAACTATAAATTGGAAATAAATATGTACCATACTTCTTCAGTTTTTAAATATAAATTTCAGATGCAGAAAATATTTATATCCATATGTACTCCATTCAGTTGAAATCCCAAGAAATTTTATATGCTGTAAAATTAGTCATCTCAACATTAAGCATTCTGTCACGTTTTCTCTGTACAGGAAACATATGCATTTAGAGCAAAGAAGGACCACTACCCCATATCAGTATGTGCATATACAGTTCTTGTAGTGCATAAGGCTACTCATCTCTACACATGCTCATTTTGTTACTTTGTATTATAAGAATTAACTTTTCTGTTGGCCAGTGCAATGGCATCACTGGCCTGTTATTGAACTGGTATACACATAACCATACATTAACACAAACTTGCATGGCTGAAGTGAAACAATGAAGTAATGAAAATGAATACTAAGCAGCACCTTATAAAATCTATTTACAAAAATAAATACCTTGATTGGTACACTGTGTTAACAGTTCAAAGAGGCAGCATTGGAAAAAGGGTGGAATAGAATGGGGACCCTTTTATTGAGATATGAATGAATTTTTAAGACATCTACAATATTTAAAACAAGAACCTTGAGATCACAGACTGAACTGTTGTCATGATAAATTTGCACAGGCTTTATGAATTTATACTAAAAATGATCACCAATCAAAACAGTACAAGCTATTTCTTTAAGCCCTGTTTTCTTTACAATGGGCTTTCATTTCTGTAAAGCAGCAGTCATATATAGAGATTTTCACAATGCAAAATATAAAAGACTGACTTGCTTATTATAATGGAAACTACTTCACTGTGATCTACTATATGGAATAATATAATTAGTCGTTGAAATTTAGGCTCCTATGAAGAATGTTGGTCTGTATTTTTTTCATACGAGTGGAAAGACTGGCATCTGATGATTTAGATGTATAAAAAGGTTAGAGTTTTTGTAATAATTTCAGCTTAATTTACATTTAATTGAAAATAGCATTTGCATTTGTACACACAATGAGAGAATTTCTTAAATGTGTAAAATGTCAGGCAAAAAAGAACTGGTGAATAGAAGAGACTTTCCAGTAAATGCTGTCTTTATTTCTGACCTGTTTTGTACAATATTCGCATATTTATTTTAATTTTCAAACACTGATCTTCCCATTTTAAACTTTAGCTGATTGAAAATTAAAATTTTTCAATATTAAAGCAAACTTCTATGTGTGAAATTTTCAGTACAAAAATATGATTTTTAGGGATCAACTAAGCATGAAAAATTAGACGGCATGGAATATTATACAAATTATGATACTTCATTTTAACATTAAAAGCAAAGATGCAGCAAACATCACTGGATGACAATAATAGATTCTACTAAATAATCTGAATATATCAAATGGGATTTTTTTAAGCAGTACAAGTTTTGCATGTACTACAATGTGGCAGAGAAAATGTATTTCTTATCATGGAAGAACCATATGACTGAAACCAAACCGATGCCATCCTGAAAGCTTTCTAAAAATGAAAGGGGAAAAACAAGAAAGCTGGCTTGAAACCATCAAACTTTGTGGTCACTTGTATAATGGAACCTGTATTGAAAGACTATGCCTTCTGGTTTACCAAGACATGACATAACACTAATCAATAAATTTGTGCACTGGAAACCTGATCTCTCAAGATTGGTGGTCTCTTGTAGCATTGATCTTTGCATAGCTGTCCTCACTTTTCATTACGGGTTTAACCCTGTATAAAATATGTGAAATTGAGAGACATACATTAAAAGTAAACACGCCTAGGAGTTTCACAATGTTATCTTATTATGACCAATATGAGTTTCTAGTTAATTCCATCAACGGAAACAATCTCTAGATAACTCCCTGATTTCAAGTACATGTCACTATGACAGCTGTTGCATTGCTTACTGTATATTGTTGTTAAATGTCTTATTCCATTAACAAGACATTATATATAAAGGAGTTGATGTAACTGTAGCTGATGTATAGAAGATCTTACATTTGTGCTCATTTCACAAGAAATTTATAAGTTGTTCAATAATTTCAATATTATTTGCTCATAAAGGTAGCTAAAGAATGAATTTATTCAATGAATTTCATAATTTTGAAAGGAGCACAAATTTAACATTCTATATATCACATGATAAAAATACTGATTTGACCAAATCATAGTTTAGGAGTGAAATGACTATGAAATATATACCGATGCCTTGGTCATAATTCCTTTCCTTTGCATAACATTACAATGTCATTTATAACATTATTATGTGTTATTACACATTACATATATAAAATTATGATATGGGTATATTAAATGACACAGTACACAAGTGATAAATTCTTCACTCAAGTGTCAACTGAAAAATGACACTAAAAGTCTTGGTAAGCTTAGCTAACTTTAGATGACAGAAGATTGGACAGTTCTGAAGTGATGCAAGACTTGGGATTTGCTGTAGATTGTGGCATGCTATTTGGAATGACGAGTCCTTTTACCCACTGGGGTGCTGTCATCTTGTTGATGCTGAACACATTTTAGTCCACATGGTGGGCAAATGCTGAACATTCACCTGTCCAACTTTTATATGATGTACTGATGATCAGACAGGCCTACTATTTGGAGGGAGTGTGGCTGACTGCCATGGTCTTTGCTGTGCTCCAAAGGATGAGTATTGTTTTGTACCACGTGCTGAACTCATACTGAAATACAGAAAGCAGATTATGTTACAAGGACAGCTACTATTTTTTTTATTCACAACACAAATTCTAACTGAATTAATTTCATATGGTAACATACAAACTGAATTTTGCACACTATAAGAGTCTGTTTAAAAGAACCTAACATTGACCATATTTATTGGCTGAATAAAAACACAAGTTTTATTTGTACTTCTAAGTTGTTCTCTAAATGTTACAAACTTTGGTCCTTTTCATATTTCAGAATCATTAAGTAAGTTGTTAAAAGGTAAAGGTATTAAATTTTGTTAAAATATAACTGTCCACTCAAAGAAATATACCCTATTTCCTTCTCAACTTGTCCTGACTATGACACCGAGCAATGAAAACTCCCACTTTGAATCCTGAATCTCCATCAGTAAACTCCAGAAATCTAACCTTTCAGAGCAAAATCAGGAATGCAATAGACAGAAAATGAAAGAACAAGGTTAGAAATTATCTGTTTGGCTAGTGTTATGGTTTTTGTATACTATGCTACATTCATGATGGTGTTGCTTAAATATTATTTTTTACTTGACATGCATGTAAATATATTGTTGTTTATTAGCAGACCCAAAGAAAAAGACCTTCAAGATAAAACTGTGTTACCCTCATTAAATAAAAGATTATTCTTCTTCTAATTATTACTATTGGCAATGGTCCATCTGTCTAAGAGGATGCACATGCAGTCGCTGTGCGTTAGGACTTGTTTGTTCATCTTTGATGCATCAAAAAGTCCTATCCTGGAAGTGGGCCTGCGGCAAGTGTCACAATTGTGTTCTGTGGTAGATACTGCCTGACTAATGCATTGCTTCCTGTGCTGATATTTGGTTCAGTCTAGTCTGCAGTGCCATATGTCCCTTCTCCTTGCTAGTATCTCCCAGTCATTGATGTTGATATTGGAATTGTTCAATTCATGCTTGCTGACATCTTTGACGCAAGAGTTTTTGGGCATCACTGTAAGGCATGTCCTTTGGGAAGTGTCCGTCTTGCATTCTGTACATGTGTCCTAGCCAGCACAGCTGTCTCTGTTTTATAGTGGGCCAGGATGCTTGATATATCTGTCTGGACAAAAGTCATCAGCATTGGTGACCTTGTCATGCCATGTAATACTAGGGATACAACACAAGCAGTGAAGAATGAAGCTTTCAAGTTTCTACTCATCACTGTTGTAGGTAGTTCATGTTTTGCAGCTATATAGCAGGATACTGAGGATACAGGCCTGATAAATGTGCATCTTGGCCTTCACAGTAAATTTACTGTTAGCCCAGGCATGTTTTGTGAGTTTGACGAAGACTGTGTAGACTCTTCCAAAGTGTGTGTTATCTCTTCATTAAGTGACAGGGTGTTGGTCACAACAGATCTTTGGTAGCAGAACTTGCTGACTAACAGTGCCTCTAGGGAAATGCTATTCAGGGTAACCCTTTGCTGCTGTGTCACACATTGTCCCATGACAATCTCTTATGTGGTACTGTCAAACTGCACTGTCCTGTGCATGTTGTCATGAAATGAATGGAGAATGCTGAGAATTCTAACTGCTCTTCCTGTGTATCTAGAAGAGACCTGTCCTGCAGACCATACTAAATACCTTGGTAAGGTCGACAAAGGCAATTGTTTTGTAGTTTCTGCTAATCTCTGCATTTTTATTGCAGTTGATGTGGGGGAATCAAGATATCCACTGTTTATCTGCCTGATCTGAAACCATGTTGCACCTCAAGAAACACTTGGTCCATCAGTTACTGGTATCTCCTCAAAATGACCCTGGCAAAAGCCTTCCCTGTAATGCTGAGGAGTGAGATGCCATGGCAGTTGTTGCAGTCCCTGTGATCACCTTTATTCTTGTACATTACTAAGATGCTGACATCTGGCATGTCTTGTGGAAATGCTCCTATCCCCCAACAGAGGTGGAGGTCATAATGATGTGGTAGCTAGACTTTCCACACTTGCACATCTATGCTGGAATTCCATCCATTCTGGGTGCTTTTTCTAGCCAAGTTCAAGTGCTGTTGGTGCCTTTTCAAGCTCCAACATGGGTAAGCCTGGCAGTACATCAAGTGCTAACTGGGAGATGTCCGTTTCAATGGAGTAAGGTTCAAGGTAGTGTTCAACCCAGAAAGACACGCTTGCTACTGATGTGATCACCTTGCCATCCAGTACCTTTTAAGGGGCATCTTCAGCAATGGTGGGAGCGAGGGCTTTCTTGATAGAAAACAATGTGGATTTTTCTGGTGTCTGATGTGGTCTTTATTTTTTGGCAAAGATCAATCCAGAGTTGACTTTTGAAGTACCTGGATGTCTTCTGCACCATACCCTTTGTCAACTTAAGACCCTGCAGTGATTTTGGTAGGTAGGATGCATTCTTTGTTTCTAACAATGGAACCATTTTATTTGAGTGGGTCTCAAAGCAGTTTTTGAGTCATGTTTTTGCCAAATATGGTGACATACGACTGATAGATAATTGAGCTCAGGGTGCTCTAGATGACTTCAGCATTCCTCTGTAGGCCTACTTCAGGTGCAGACTGCTAAATGGTCTCTAAGAACTGTATGTATTTTGTATGGTCTTTCTTCGTGTCTGAATCTGTGTAGCTTTCAGGGTTACATGACAACTTTGACGCAAAGTGAGTGATTGGTTATTATTAAATATCCATATAATCTTATATTCCATGATCTGGCATTTGATACAACTGTTCAATCTACATTTCCATGTCACACACCCAGATGTGAAGTACTTAAGTGCCCTCTTTGACAGCCATGCATAGATGCAGTGAATCAAAATGTTATAATTCCCAGTTCATTTTTAATTTCATTATACAGTAAAGATAAAAGTACTTACAAAATCTAAAAGGAGATATATAATAAATACAAAACTGAATTTACGCTTTATGCTGAGTCAGTGGAAAGAAACCCATTTACTATGGCTTATGAACACATCTCAGCTGGTTGACCTCAACATACCCTTATGTTATTATCAAACTCTTTCCACCAACACAGTTTTGTATATATACATTCTGCCTTATGGGATAGGTGCATAACAATTTATCTGTGGTACACCATGAATTAACAATTCTTTTTGCTGCTGTATTGAAATGAAATAAATTACCAATATTTTTTTTCTCCATAATTTACATATTTAAAGGCAAACAAGCCTTTACTCCTCCTGTTCAGATTGTATTTTGTCGTTAATTCTATCCATTACCTGCTGAATTAAGTTCACACCGTTACCATTATTCCTTACTGAAACCCACTGTGTAGAAATTTGTACACTGACCTATATCAATGCAGGTCTGTGAACACTGTGAATTAGATACACATATATGATGAAACAAATTGACTGTTCTGAGCCATTGCTATTAATGATTGATACAGTCATAGAATAATAATACAATTATTACCGTATTGTAGTTTATGCCTTTCACGTCATGTAGACCATATGACTTTTTAGTTGCTTTTGCCTTTTACAATCATGAGAGGTGATGTCACTTTAGCAACATTAAAGTCTTCTGGATGGAAATATTTTTTGTACAAGATCTTCATGTTTTGCATAAGATATTCATTTATAGTCAAAGAAACATTACATTATCATTCAACTTGCATTCTTGATATCCAGAAAATGCAGTCAGCGCTCCTTTAATTAATTTAGTACTGATCATTACTTAACACTTGACAAAAATATAATTCTTTTGCACAAATTATCAAGGCTAAGTACTGAACCTAGATTAAATAGCTACTACAGACCTGATAGAGTTTGACAAAGAGTGTGTTGACACCAAGATGAGGAATAAAACATTAATGACAACTTAAGTGTCTGTAACTTTCCAAAAGCAGTATATTCTCTACATGTCTCGTTCATAATCTTCCATTAAAGAAAGAACTATCTCTTTACCTTAAATTGCCTGAGCTTACAATGCCCTTTTTGGAAACTTTCTTGCCAAGATGCTGTACCCACTGTTTCTGCTTCTCTATAGTTTCAGCCATTAGTAACATCTCTTTCGCCTGGATAGTTTGGTCTAAGTTTACTGCAAAGGAAAATACAAGTATCTGACACTTGGGTTTGTGCAAAGCAGCAGTGTATGAAACGAACATATCTTTATGAGAATTTAAATTTAAAGTTTGAATCATTTTGCATAGTCATGTGGAGCTTGCCAGTATGTACAACAAAATTAACTGAAATAGCCTTAAAAACTCTCTCAGATTGTACCAAAAGTCACCTTAGGGGCTGCCTTATCTGGAAAGCATATTTTTAAAAATTTAAAAAATATCCCTAAAATAGGCCACAATTTGATGAACATGAATAAAATCAAAATCAGAATTAGTAAATTTAACCTTGATATATCATTCCTTTTATCATTAAAAATGGGTGGTTTGTGTACAGACATTTGATTAAAACATCATGAAATTCACAACTTTTAACAAGAATTCACTTTATTAAATTTTCTTTATAAACAAAGAGTCCCATAAAGGGACTGATGCTCTACTGGCCAAAAAGAATGTCCAGAAATTCAAGATGAGAACACTCCTTCCTTTCAACTGCTAAGTGATGAAACCATCTCTGATATTATTAAGTGATAACAAATTAGGTACTGTGGTGGTCATACTGGATATCAGATTGGAACCATTTGCACTTAGAACCAAGTAGACACCATAAGAAATCTTTTCATGAAAACCCCCTATAGTGATATCATGACTTAAAGAATGTCCACTGTGGCAGCCATATTGGATGTCTAAGTAGCACCATTTACCTTTAGAACCAAGTAGACCATGATGTGTGTATTCAGTTTCACGACAATTGTCTAAGTCATTTGGAAGTAGTTGTGATCTAGCAGACAGATGGACAATGGATGACAGACAATAGACCATCCCATAAGTTTTGCTGTTATATGACCAGAAAAGCAAAAAATTCTTGATACACTGTAAATAATAATATATGACAAAATGTCAACCAATAAAAATGATGGTAAGGTCTATTGGTGTCAAAACTTTAAGAAATAAAAAGCAATTAAATAACTCTTGTCAAGTGAAATTCATGTTTCAGTTTTATCTTTAAATCTGGTTTCAGTATACTCATTATTGTGATATGCCCTCTTGTATTCCATTGTGAAGAAAGTCCATTGTCAAAGTGTCAAAGTCATTTTTGTGAGAACTTAATTAAGTGCCAAATGTGTTTTTATCTTGAACTTGACAAAGTGTTTGTTGCATTGTTACAATCAATTAAAATTTGACCTGCTTTGTATTATGAGGTGATTCTTTTGTATCAAATCCAGTATAGGGGTAGAATAATCAAAACATTAAAAGGCATGAAAATCCTACCTGCACAAGACCTAGTAGTCATGGTCATGTGTTAAGTCATCTCACCTAAACCAACCAATCAAACACTGTTTAAAATATTATTATGTAAGTAACATAACTAAAATATCTAATGTTAATCACCAGGTTATCCTACTCATGGATAGCAAGTGAACTGAATGAAAGGCATACTTTGTGCATGAAAAGCTAAACTGGATTCATTATGGATAAGTGAGATCCGAAGTTTGCAGTCAACTTACAATTCTTGAATTGGCACTGCTCATGGATGAACAGAAATGTCCTGATTGTATGCAAGCTAATTAAAGCATCAATATTTACAGAACTATTTTTGATTCTGATTCTCAAAATAAATCCCCATTTTCACATTTAAAAAAACCTAGCTCTCTTCTGAATCAACAGTAACACTAGAATGTATCCACATTCACCTGCAAAAAGCTGTGACAGTACGCAATGTTTATGCTTATAAATATGTGATATGTGTTGCATTAATGTTTTGAATGATCTTTCCAAGATTGGTTATGTTGAAAATAAAGGTAATTTATACAAAAAATACCCAAAACAAAACAACTAACTTCTTCAACAAAAAGTTATTTATTCTGAATTATTTCCAAAGAGACTGTAAAAGAGGCATGCAAACATTTAACCCTGACACCATGCCCCTAGCTTATCTCAGTGTTGATTTTCAGCTCTTTCTTTATTTTCAGAGGTACCTTGGTAACTCATGACTTCAAATATGCTGTGGTTTATATTTCTGGATTCTGTTGTACATCAGCTATCAAGTGAGAGGTGTAGGTTCAAAAGGTGCTTTATTCAGCCACATCAGAACTTGTGTCAGGATTGCATTTTGGACACAGACCCAAAGACTTTGGTTGAAACAAATTAAAGTTCACCAGAAGATCCACAAAGTCTTTGTTTTGGCTTAGATCTACCCTTCCATTCAAATGAAATCTGTCTGTGATCATGGACGAAATGGCAGCCCTTTACAGAGATGGTGATAGTTTCTTCTCTTTAAACAGCTAAAGGTGGAAATTAGTTATTGGTTGGGGTAGTGAAACCACTAGGAGTCTGCCTGAAATGTGGTGAACTTGGATGTGAATTATTCAATAATGACCTCACCTGAGAAATCACAAACCAGAAGGCAGAGGTCTGGGGACTTTATTCTCCCTTGCCTTCTGTTGTAATTTACCACAGAGGTATTGTCAGACAGAATGAAAATATTCTGCCCATAGTGTCTCCTGCCATGACTGAAATGCATTCACTATGACCCTCATCTCTAGGAAACTGATGTGCAATCAATGCTCATGAAGGGAATACACCCTGCTGACTTCATGAAATGGAGGCAGGAGATGGGGACATCCCAGCTCAAAATGCCAGCATCCATGCAGATCGCAATTCCTGGAGGCTGAATCTGCATGGGAATACCCACCGAAAGTCAAGTGAGGTTCTCCCATTTGCTGCAATGGCATCTCATGTATCCAGACACCAGGGTTAAACCTGCAGACAACACTGGGACAGGCGAATCATCTGCAACTGTCTCATAAACAGCCAACCAAGGTCATGAGAAACACTGTTGCTTTAAGTCCCAATAGACAAATTAATTTCTGGAATGAGATACGAATGTTTGAGAGAATACTAGATACCACTGAGATGATTTCCCAAGGCACATTCTTGAGGAAGACAGATGCCCTTCACATGCATTTAAAAATCCATATCCAACTGGGTAAAATGTTGAGCTTCGATGATACTGGATTGATCCTTGATGAAAGTTAAACAAAGGATCTCATGTCTTAATCTTAAGTATTATACAACTGGTGCTTTTGCAGAATGTCATCTATGTAGTAAGAAGTTACAGCCATGGAGGTGGCTCTGTCCATAATTCTTGTGATGACTCAAGGACTGATGTTCAGAATAAAAAGGGGGTGCCCTCAATTGGTATGCTATATCCCTCAATGCAAAACCTCCATCCTGAACAGAGTTAAAACCTGTATCAGTGTCTCCATTCTGATCCATGGTGCCCAGATGAAAAGGTTCAGAGAGCTTAGCTCAATGACCTGCCTAAGTTTATCATTGGCCACTGGTACTAAGAATATAAAATCCTTATAAGTTTAAGTTTGAAAAATCCTACATTTTGTAAGGACAGTGCTGATTCTTGCTGGACAATGTTTATTTTCAACAAGTCAGTCAGGATGTCTGTAGTGATAGATACCATTTATTAAAGGGTTGCGGCACTAATGTGGTCCCTAAACCCTACTAAACAACATGTATCAACTATAGGTCTGGGTCTACCATTCCATGGAAAAATTTAATTCCTCCATCTGAGATATTAAAAATGAAACATAATCATGGCATTATTGTTGACAGGATCAAAAGAATGGGAATGGAAGGGATGTTCCCTGTTTTTCATCCTTTATGGAGTCCTGATGATTCACAGATCTCTCCTCGGAATGAGGGCAAAGCAAACTAGCTACATGACTGAACAGATAGTGGACATGGAGTAAAATGCATTTCTTTCACTGAATGAAGATTCAGGGATGCAACTATTGAATTATGTCAGTGCTGAGCTACTGACTGAGACACACAAGAGATTGACTCACAAGCTCGAGCGCCAACAGGATTCTTGAAAAAAAAGAGTTTAGATTGCTAAAAAAATAGACACGGAAATCAAGTCAAAAATATGTCCTATTGCACTGCAGTGCCATTTCAAAGCAGTTGTTGCATGCTGAGGGAAGTTGATGAATTATATGAGCAACTTGACCAGACTGTGGTAGTTGCTTGAGTAACGGCTGGTCTTTTTTGTGAGATCAACAAATACAGGAATTTGGTATGAGCCCTTGGGTTACTAAAAAGATGAAAGATGGAGTCAGACTAAGCTTTGTAGGCAGAAGCAGGAAAACCTTTTTAATTGATGCATGGAAGGCTGAGTCTTCTCTGAACATGACAGAGATTGAGGAATCTGGCACTAAGCATGAATCTTCACAATGATGATGAATGAGGGATATCTAATCTGGCAAACCACACTGTGAGACAGTTATGAAGTGCTTGGAAATTGTCCATTTTTGAACACATTTATCTCATGGCATTCACTATGCATATCTGGTCTGGGGCTGGTACCAGGTGTCTTGGAAGGAGCCAACATTAGTGACGGACCTGTCTGATGCCAGTCCACTTTAGTTCCATGGGTCTGGTACTAAGTAGTGTGAGATGGTTTACCAATTCTGGTGCCAGATATGCTTAATATGCTTAGCATCCAGGTGGAACTGTCATAGCCAGGTGCTGGGCATCATTTGTTCTTCAGTCTGAAATGGGTTTAATATGAAAATCTATCCACTTCTGGTGCTTACGTTTGGGTCAGAGTCAATGCTGAAACCATAATGGCCATATGCCTCTGTGCTTTCTGTATCTTGAAGCTAGGAATGGCTATATAGGAGATATCAATAACCATTCCCTCTATCAGAAGTTGAAGGCAGTGGTGTTGTCTTTGCAGGGTTATCACACTTTTTGAAACGAAAAATGCCTGGTCTTTTCCAGTTTTTTATGTGAATGAAATTGTTCAAGGTTCCTTTATGACCCATACTGAGTGAAATTAAAAGCATTTTGTTTTACAACACTTGCATTGTTTTTAATCAAAAGCTTTTTCATTTTTGAGACCTTCCCATTATATCTGAATTAGAGATATTACTTTGTACTAAACAATAGAATAACTATTGAAATTCATATAAATTTGCATTAACTCATTTACAGAACAAAAATGTTAACTTCATTCTTCATAACTACATATGTTGGTATGAAGAGAGTATTTTAGAAAAGGGTCATTTTAACTTTGACTGTGACAATGAGTCCAAAAGTATGTTATACCTTTGTACAAAAAGGATTTTTAAAAAAACTACTTTCATGCAACATTTTTCCAACCACATGTCCTTGTAATGAGTTTCAACAGATATTCATCCCAGTGTCATCACTTTACTTGACACGGTACACTTACATGTATCACTGCACTTTTTATGCCCTTACAAAAAAAACCCCAGGGAAACAATGGCATCTGACTGAAGTTTGATACCTGAATGGTTTTAAACCTGCTATTCTTACTGTCAACATAACCACCAAAGAGATATGTTCAGCTATATGGACAGACTGGCTAAACAGAGCAATCCACATCTCTGCATACCATGGTTCAGTTGATAGGCATGTGGTATGGCTTGACAAAATGACTGATTCAGAGTCAGTCATTAACCTGTATGGCTGGCTCGATGGCTGGGGCCGGCTGGTTGGCTAAAGAGTTGGCAACCAGAACAGTGTTCAATGGCCATGACAGATGGCAACATGGTCTATCAAAAGTCCAAAATGTACCCAATGTGCCTAGACTTACAGACCTTAAGGCCAAGCTGAAAATGTGGGGTGACATGAGCCCACTGGGCTGCAAATAAAGGGAGGAGAGTCTCCTATTAGCTCCAAGCCATCATTGGAGAACTCTGAGGAATGATGGGGCACAAACTCACCAGCGACCAGCAACTATTTTGTTGCCTCTTGCACTAGTTGCCTCCTTTGTGATTCCATCAATGCCTGTGAAGAATGCAGGTCTGGTAATTTTGCAACCCCTTATTATTAATCTAAATTTGACACGACATAATGGTCACCATTGCCATCACTTTGAGGGGAAGGTCAACCATCATGACCTCCCCCTACACTGATCTGTGACAACATTTTATTCTGTTCTTCTGGACTTGCCACATCTTTGTTCTTAAGACTTTTTCTCAGTTGTTGTTGTTGTTGTTGTTGTAGGGTTTAATGCCATTTTCAGCACAAGATAATAGGCTATACATGGCGGCCAGAACAAATGGTGGAGGAAGAACCCAGGGAAAACCTCGGAAAGAACCACCAACCCACAAGAAGCTACTGGCAAGCTTTCTCACATACACATTAGGCTGAACCTGAGACTCGAACCCACACTGACAGAGGTGAGATGGCAATGATCTGTAACAGTGAGCGCTTTAGACCAATTGGTCACTCTGGGCCTCGACTTTTTCTCAGTACTGTGAACAAGATTCCTTCCAACCATTAGTAACAAACACTGCATACTGAATGTAAGAAACACCTGGTACAAGCTAGTCACATCTCATGCATGTCCTCTATGGCTTTAAATGCCCTGCATTTTATGCATTTTATCACCATCATCTTTCACTTTTTAAAAAGACAAGAATCCAGATTTTGACAAATAACCTGAAAGTGTTCACATATGCAAATAATTAATGCTTGTAACTTAATAAGCAAGAAAATAAAGCTAGTGTCAAATAAAAACAACCAACAATGGACACTCATTATCACACTCAGCTTTAATCTATATGATATAAGCCTATTTACCAAAATTTTTTGATCAAAATCAGATCAAAATATAAGGCTTCCTGAGCGGTAACAAGCAAAAAGTTGACAGATTAACTACAGATACTGGGCCATTTCCTAAGTTCATTCGGCCTTACAGTCACATAAACCAAACACTGCTGGAATCAACTGTTAAAATTTAACAGATATCAATTACAAAATTTGACAGAAAGAACATGTGTGACACACTTAAATACATGTACTCAGTAGCCACATTTCACTTGCATATTTTTTTAGCTCAGGAGTCCCATTTCACTTGGGTATTCTTGTCTCGATTTCACTTACCTTTACAATAAGCTAAAAATTCTTCATTTTTATCATAATGTTCCTTGTGAACTTTTATATGGCAATCTGAAATAAAAAGAAACAACAAAATAGAAATAGGAACATGTATTTAAAGAATACTAAGCTTGAACTTGCCTTGGTAGAAAGGAGAATGTGCAGGAAGAATACTTTAACAAAAATTAAACAAATAACACACACACACACAAACACACACACACCCCCGACACCGCCCCCCCCTCCCGATCTCTGGCTCCTTGTATGCTCAAATGACCTACATGATAAAACAGCATTAACTATGGGAAAGAAAAAAGCTAAGTGAACAAGAAAAAGTGTAGTACAGTCCCTAAAATAGGTGATTTCAACAAATCTGCATTTTATGTGTGCTTTGTTTGCATTTCATTTGCATTCTATTTTCAATCTATTCACATTTATATTTTGACTATCATCTCATTTTTCATTTACAGTCTCAGAAATGCGTTTGGGTTTGGCATTGATCACTTCCATTCATTATTACCTTTTATTTTGGTTTTGTTCATTACTGGGTTCCCCCACTTTCTGAAACAAACATTTCCATTCACTAATGACCCTTACCATTTCTATTCTGAGATGCTTCCACGACATTAAAAATAATAACAGATCATATCCCAAAGCAAAGGAAGTATTGCCAGAAACCAGTGAAACTATTGAAATTCATAAAAATTGGAATTTAACTCATTTTAATTTACCAAATAAAAACGTTACCTTAACTCTTCTTCACTGCATTTGTTGGAATGATTTGTGTGTGTGTGATTTGGATTTTTTAATGTTGCTTTTTTTTTAAAAAATTCTGTCATATCGCTACTATGTCTGCAACATGGCAGTTTATAGTGATGTCTAGCACTGAGGCATCATGCTGGAGACATGTAGCATGATGTCCCACCCAGTCACATTATTCTAACACCAGGCCAACCAGTCAAAACACTAACCTCTTAATGCTGAGCACCAAGCAAGGCTGTTGGCATGAAGAAAGTCTTTTAGGCAAGGGTTGTCTTAAATTTGGAAAAAAAGCTGTTTAAAATTACATACCTTGGGATAAAAAAGGCCACATTTTTCAAAATAAAAATTCCTCTTATGTTGAGTAGAAAACCTTATTTTCTTTTTTATGTTATACTACTGCTACTACTTAAGTTGATCCTGGAAGCATGAAACAATAATGTCATTCAAAACCTGGTCTCAATAAACATTACAATGGCTGCAATAATAGGGGGTGACAATACAACCTCCTCTAAAACTGGGAAATGCTAAGTTTCACATGACCCAAAAAGTGGCTGCAGTGGTGGTTTTGGGTATATAAACTCTGCACTGACAAAACTTGGTGATCAGTTGAAAAAATGAATCAACAAGATCAATTCCCTCTGATGAGTTACAAAGATAACGAAACAAGTCAGGGACCAAGGGATGACCAGACCACCCCAGCAGAGAGGAGTGAATGCCTCCACCTGCTGTCCTATAGCATCTTCTTCCAGTTTTAAACACATTCTCAAACTATCTATGAAATGTATTCATGTTTTCATTTTTTTATCATTCATTGTTTGCAATTGTGCTCCCATTTCCTTCAGATTACATTCATCATTCATTTTGCATTCATTCTGTGTTTCATTTCCATTCATTCTGCTTTGGTTTGTTTTGGGTTTTAATACCACAGCAAAAGAGGAATAAAGCACCTTGCCCAAAAACACATCATTTTGGCAAACCCTGGCTCATCCAATTGTAGGATTCAAACCTGGACCTTTTCAGTCATGAATTCGACATGCAGTGTTCATTCTGCATTCTGTTTATGTATCACTGGTAAAATGACCCATTTCAGGGCATGTAATGACTGTTTTTACCATCAAATCAGGTCAAAATTACTTAACTCTAATGAAATAGAAAACCTACAATCAAATGTTTTCACTGGAACTAGACACCTTGCTCATGTAAGCTCTCTTTTGTTAATTCACAAATTATTTTACCCATTAATTCTTAAGATAGATTGTACTTACGCCTACATTCCATAGCTGGGGGTGGGTGCAGAAAATGCCATACTGGTTTATTGCAGGAATCACATGTAGTGGGGGTCCGAAAATGTATGGTCAGGAAATCATGACCCTTGTACTGAATAACACCACTTTTTTCCTGGAAGATAGAATACTGATAAGCAAAGTTGTCGCTAACAGCACTGCAACAATAAATGTACAATATAATGTACAAAAATTTGTTATTAAACATGCATGTATGGCTGAATCAAATTATGTCATAAAAGCATAGATTTTACAAGAAATTCTACAAATGTGTCATGTATACTGAACCATGAATATCTCAGAAACCATACTTAAATAATTCTTAAGACAGGATATTTATTTATTGCAGTTTTTATAAACAAATATGACACCTTATGCAGGAAGTGTGTCCTGCATGACCTAATTGTACCTAACTAGATGCACAAGCAGTCACAAACATGTATAATGATTTTGTTTTAGCTTCACAGAAAATGTAAGCAAATGAAAAATATGATCTTTAACCTAAATGAAAATTTTCCATAAGTGACCTTGATCCCAAGGTCACAGAAGGAAGGAAGTATGTTGCAACATTGTCTCAGTTTCATAATCATTCACGACATATATGATGACACTCTACGAACAGATATAAGAAATGTATGCTAATAAAAAACCTTAACCAAAACATTAAATTATGGACTGCACCACCACTAATGGAAAAGTTACTGATGTCTTGCTTCCCACTAATGTACCCTAAACAAAGAAAAAAATATAAAAATTAAATTTTAGAAATGAATAAAGGAGTATCTGATTATATTTCACCTTCTGAAATAACTCGTATGTAATTCTCAAGTCAAGATTTTGTCAAGTTGAAATACATACTGGAAGTTTAATTATACTTTAATTTATCCCCTATATAATATAAAGCCAGGAAAGAAAATTTTATGTATGCTGATGATGCAAGAGGTACATACATGTGTTTACAATAGTTTTGAAAGTTACTTATCACAGAGCCAACTGAACTTGCATGCTCAAAATAGATTCGAACCAATGTTTCAAGAGTTTGGTTCAATTTTTCTTGTCGTCACAAATATATAATGTTCTGTCCAGAGACACTTCAAAATATCAACATAAGTCACATCATGAACTGCTCTGTGGGACATTTGATATGTTGTAAACCATAGTCATTTTCAACTATCAATGAACACCTTTAATCAAGATGTTTCTAGGAAAAAGAAAAAGGTCCTGTGAAAGGTCTCATGTTCTAATGGCTGAAAAGATTTTCAAGTAATTCAACCAAGTCTGTATCTTCAATCTGAAAATTGAAAATTATCTCAGATATATTCCAGAGAAAATCTGACATACCCAATGTTTCAACAAAATCATTTTCCTTTGGTGAAAGCCTCTTGACAACATGACCATCTATTCAGGAGTAGTAATAACAAGAGTTTCAAGATGGCTGTCACGGGAACAATTTTGGATGCAAGAATGGTACCATTTTTATTTAGGTCCAAGAAGATACAATAAGTCTTTTAGCGAGAACCCCAAATATATATGGAAATGCATTCAGGAATAGTGGCAATCATGGTGACCATAGAGAAGGTCAAATCAGATTCATGTTTACTAACTCGACAGCAAAAGAAGTCTTCCGACGAAAATAACATTTTTAAGATGATTGCTATGGCAGCCATGTTTGAGGTCAGATTGGCACCATTTTCAGTCAGGATCAACTAGATTTTTTAAAGAGTCTTTGAGTGAAAATTCCATGTTGATATGACCAGTTTAGAAGCAGTAGCAACAACAAGATTTTCAAGATGACCACAGTGGTAGTAATGTTGATGTCCAAAGGGCACCATTTTTATCTAAGAACGAAAAATGACCTTGGAATGAATGTGCATGCAAAATTTCATGTTAATCCTCTAACTAGTTTAGGAGAAGTAGCAATAACAAAACTTGTGCCAACAGAAAGACTAATAATTGATTACAGGCCATCCCACAAGTTCTTCTGGTGTATAACCAGTAGAGATAAAAATGAGTCAGTATCTTAACTTTGAAATCATTGTTAGTGTAATATAAGGGCTGTTCCAGTAAAACATACCTGGGACCCAGGGAAGGCACTTTTAATGTTGGATACTCACCCATAGATGCAATATAGAATTTTCTTTTAGTTTTAATATGAACTCTGTGAAATAAAGTAACCAAGCATATATTTTTAACAAATTGCCTTCCATGGGTGCCATGTAAGTTTAAATGGAAGAGCCCTAAAAATTTTACACAGAAAAAAATCAAAATCTTGTCCACAGTTTTTTTGTATATGCATATGCTGCTGTGTTCAGAGGTTCAGTAAAGAACAAAAATGCAAGCCATGGCCACTAAAGTAAATATGGTTAAGCAGGTCTGGGTTTCAAACTCATTCACTGTAAGAAGATCATGGTGGTGGTCAAATCTGCACAATTTACATTCAGGAGCATTTGAATATTGCAAAAAATGGATTAGAGAATATCCCTTGTGAATGCAAACATTCCTTCAAGACCACTACTGTTGCCATGTTACAAGTTAGATCAGCCTCATTTTCATTCAAGACCAGCTACATACCATTAAATTACTTAAGTGAAAACCCTATGTTCGTAACAACCATTCATCCAGAAAAATTATGCATAAAATTTTTTTCAAGAAGCCACCAAGGCAACTATTTTGAGAGATGAGTATCACTTCAAAACATAATCAACTACATATGGCAAAAAGTGTTATTGTGAAACCCCAATGCTGACACAAACTTCTGTTCTGCAGGAGTACATGTAACAAGATTTTCATTATAGCCAGTGCCATCCATATTGGGATGTAATATTAGCACCATTTTCATTTAGAACCCACCACTTCTTGCAGGAAGTGTTTTAGTGAAAAATGCCATGTCAATATGAATTCTCTGTTTGAAGAGAAGAAATAATGAAGTTTTAAAGCTGGCCTCAGCAGCAGCCATTTGTGAGATCAATGTCATTTCAATTTTTGATAAACAACATATCTGACAAAAAGTTACAGGGGAAACCATCTGTAGGAGTAGTAATAACATGATTCTTAGGATCATTTTGTTATGTCAGATTAGAAAATGTTTTATACAAGACCCAAAACAAATAGTAAGTGCTGTAGTGAAAAACCCAATGTCAACACAACTGTCCAATTCAGAGTAACAATAACAAGATTTTTATAATGGTTGCCAAGGTGACTGCTATCTTGGAGGTCAGACTGGCACCATTTTTATTTAAGATTAACTAGATATCATAGAAGTCTTGCAGTGAAAACCCCACATCAATATGACAATCCATCCAGGAGGACCAGAATAAGATTTCTGTGATGGTTCCAGAGCAGCCTTGTTGTGGAGGTCAGGTTGGCATCATTTTCTTTAAAAGTAACATGATATAACAAGAAGTCTTAATATTGAAGAACCTCTGTACATATGACCATCTGTTCAACAGATGGAGTAACAATATTGGCCATATTGGAAGTCAGGTAGAGATCATTTTCATTTAGAACTATTTGCATAAGAAATCTTGTTGTAAAGGCCCCTCAAGTCAATATCACCATGTTCTGGACGAGTAACAACAACAGGATTTCAGGATGGCCACTATGATGGCATCCATTTTTGTCATGCCCAACTAAATATCACAACTTTTTAAACGAAAACCCCAAAGCAGTAATACAACCCATTTGAAGGTGTTGCCCGATGCAGGACAGTGCATACAGTTCTGGTCTTTGATTAGTAGAGCTAAAAAGGCATGCATATCATACACAAAATCACTTCTGAAAATGTACACTAAATGAACCTGGATTTCTTTGTTGGGTGTTTTTTTTTACCACTCACATCTGTTTAACCTATGCAATTGTCACATTTTGCTTAGGCAACAATACAGATGTCCATCTTGCATTTTTATATGGTAACCACAGCATGCTACAACTAAAGAAATTTTTGAAAGGTTTCATAATTTTTTTTATAATAACACCACAACTTATTCAATGCCATTTTCAATGTTTGTCCATTATGATGTATTTGTTTGCCAAAATGTGGCTTTCAAAGTAGAAAAATCCTAAGGATGAAATTTTCTGGACTTGCCTGGACAATTAGGTCAGGAGGATGATCATCTGACTTCCTGTTCTCTCCTTCTGTTGCATACAGAATCTGTGTGTAGGAAATGGGAATAGGGTAAAATAAACATGTATACTTCAGAAATGTTGATAAGCAAACATCTACAGTATTTGTCTATAAATGATAATTGCACTGAAACTTAAAAGTGTTCTTCCAAGTTCAAAGCAAATTAACAGTAAGACTTTCATACCAATTAAACCAAGTGTTAGACAGACCTAATAAAAGATCAACCATACATGTCTTGGCACTGAAGAGAATAAAGGGAGACTGAAGTTATTGTATGTACTCACTTAAACATCAACATTTGTTACGATTTGTTCTATTCATGCTAAGCAGGGGTCATCTACATACAAGAGTTTATAAATCTGACATTAATCCCTGCGCTTGTAAAGGCAACAATTATTGTCAGAATTCACAATCTTTTGACTGAGCCGCAAATTTGATCACTCTGACCTGAAAAACCCTTAGCTTGTAAAGGAAACACTCCTTTTGTTTTCCCAAGTGGACAATCCTTTGATTGTGCTGTTAATTTGATACTATTTCTGTGCCATGTAGAGTCCTACAGTCAGCTGACTGGGGGAGTTTATTACACCTTCCTTTCCTCATGCCCTACAACTGACACCTTCTAGTTGTGGCAATCCTTTAATTAGATTTCATGGACTGAAGAGTGAAGCATTATTCACAGAGTTCAAGCGGTCTCCACCTAAATACTGGTCAACATTTCTGACCAGTGAGTGTTCTTTCAGTTACTAGAGTAATTCATTGCACAGATATCAAACATCATGAATATAAACTTTTGTAGTTTCATCAATATGGGGAAAAGACGATGTAATGTTTCAGATGGAGTATTTCAGTTTAAAAGTTATACACTTTGCAGGGAAACAATAGTTGTGCTAGAGAATGTGAATTTGGCATATTGGAAAAACAAGCACTTGACTGGCACAAGAAAAAGTCGTTTTAGGTGATAGTGCCATGTACCTGAAGAAAATTTGAGTAATGAAAATTCTTTACACAAAAGTTTCTTTGAGAGGGTTCTGAAACAGTGTCAAAATGGGCATGCAGTCAATGAAAACACCATTAGACTGAATGTCCTTTCTACGGCAAAGGCTAACAGTGATGAATACTTAAAGTCTCAGCTGGATGGTGTATGTAATGTCAGTGAACATTTGTATCTACAGGGACATAAAGTACAGTAGAACTTCAATTATCCGTCAGGGTGCAGGACTGAGACCATGATGGATATGAGAACAGATGGATAATAATTGTTGTTGTTGTAGGGTTTAATGCCATTTTTCAGCACAAGATAGGCTATATATGGCAGCCAGTATAAATGGTGGAGAAAGAACCCGGGAAAACCCCAGAAAGAACCACTGACCCACGAAAAGCTACTGGCAAGCCTTCTTACATACCCACATTGGCCGAATCCAAGACTCAAACCCATGCAGACAGAGGTGAGATGGAAGTGATCCATAGCGGTGAGCGCTTTAGACCACTCGGCCACTCGAGGCCTCAACGGATAATAGAATATGTACATTGAAAGTATTAAACAATAGACCAGGTCATCAAAAAATCATAATATCTATGTATGTACATGTACCTGTTTTTAATATTTTGATGTACAATGCCCTGACGATTAACAGAGACAGATGGCTAATTGGGTGCCAGATAATCGAAGTTCTATTGTATGTAGAAATAAAACACTTTACTAGTGTACTTGTGAATCATTCCAGCCAATCAAAAGTTCACCATACAAAATTATTTTGGTTTACTGAGTGTTATTTAACAGTTGTTCATAAGCACAGAAACTCACGATGATTCAGCAACAAGCATAGCATGAGAAAATGAACATTAGTTATATTTGGCTGGTCTGGAAAGCAGTTAATACACTTTGAAAATTCAATTACCTGAAATATACGTGGAATATCCTTTGCATCTGCCCTATATACATCCCCCTGCGAGACAGACCGCACATGGAACAATTTTCTGGAACAAGTTATAATGGAGGATTTGAATAAAGGCATCTTATAATGTATTGACAATCCTTTTAAAATCTGTAAATATCAATATTCGTCTACCATTTTAGATTCAGGACAAGACGATAAAAGTTTGAACAATATCTCATATGTTGGCTATTTCTATTTTCATGTATTTTAAAAATAAACAAAAACAAGGTTACAGTGGATAGATCTGTCTTGCCATGCATGTGCAGCTGAGACAAATGCTCTATCGCTAACATAATCAAGACAGATATCCTACTACCTATGCCCCACTTCAAACTCATACAAAATTTATCAAAAGACAGCATCACATGCCAGTACACAAATGCCAGTAATGAATGTCTGAAGAAGACCAAATTTAGTCCAAATTCTAAAGATATCCTGGCTTGCTATGTGGTTACCATTTAGTTTTTATCATGATAAAGGTTCGGTAACAAGGAACACTGCAGAGTTTGCATTATGTGGCACATTTAAATAGACATTTGGGTTGGGATTTCAGCAAAGCAGAAAATTTCTAATGGATTTACCTGATTACTAATCATTAGAATCAATACGCACATATAAATATACCTGTGCAGTCACCAGTCAACTTATTCTTCAGCATAGGGTATTGTTGACACACGCAAGGCAAAAACCATTCATTAACGTCAGTTAAATCTTGATAAATGCATTGCTTGACATTTAAAATGATTCTCTTTCCATTTATTCCATTTTCCCTCTGTCGCAGGATATTTTCCTTATCTGTTATGATGCCGTATATTTGATTCTTTCCAACATAACAGTTTTTGGCAAGAACTCTTGAACTCTCCCCATTGTTGTCAAGACAAATAACTTTTACTTATTCTTCTAAAGTATTAATTCTCTGTTTATGTGATGACATGTTAAAGTTTTGTAACGATTTATTCCTATCTTGCTAATTGTCTAGTACTGCAACTTAATTATGCATATGAAACTTTTGTCGAGTCGACGAAATTACTTGCTTATAAAGGAATTGATACATGTACAATCATGTGATTTTCCGGTCTTTGTCTGGTGATTTGTTTGTTCAAGGTTAATTTCTCTCTGTATGTTAATCCACAAAATCTATATTCAGCCTATGCTGACCATGTTATGATTTTGACAATTACATCCAGTCGTAATCATCAAAGAAAAAATACTGATGTGTGAAGCCCAAAACTCTATCACAACAGTGTTGACCCCATTTCCTGTATACGTCAGCATTAATGATACAATATTAACCTTAGTGGTACATGTACTTTATCCAACACTTCTTTCAGTAACTAAAACCTGACTGGGAAACAGACATTAGTAAAGGTAACGGGATTACTTACCATACTGTATGAATTAAATACTGGTTCTGGACACATATTAAAATTAAATGTGGCCAATTGTGAGGGGTAAATTTTATATTTTTGCATTAATATGCTGGCTGCTGGTCCAGTTAAAAGGCTGGCCTTTGTTAAGGGGTAATTTTGAACATAAAAACTCGTCAGTTCCAAGGGATTCTGGCTGTAAAAAGTGGGTGGCTGCTGGTCAGGGGGTCCGTTCATGGGGGGGACCACTGTAATCAAATTCCATGAATTGTACAAGCCATGTCTGGTGATTTTCAAGGAGTGTTTAAGCACTTAAAAAAATTTTCTACGAGTATTTTTTCTTATGAAAAGGAAAGTTTTAGTAAATTATGTTTCTATGGTAACAACATTAGGATTACTCTGTGCCACAGCTGAATTGAGCTCTCCCCTCAAGAAGAATATGTCTTTCCATCTACATATCATATGATAAAGGGAAGCAAATTTGAATGGGTTTTTCTTTTGTTCCTGCAATGTGGCCACTGGTATCCTGGATGTAACCAGTTTAAACTGGAGCGAAACCTTTCAAGGCAAGCTTATATTGTGGGCAAGAGTGTGAGGGACTTTTAGTAGTGTAGTTGGGAAAGTACTACTGGAGAAACACAAGTTGATAAAAAGAGTTTTTTCATCCATCATGTACATTATCTGATCATATTAACATTACAAGAATAGGTAAGATGAGAGGAAATGATGGAGCATCCAACTTCTATCACCCTGCTGAAGCAAACTTTTCTTAGAAACAAACCTAGGTTGCATCATTAAGATGACTGAGTCATTAGGAATGGAACTGCATGTAGTTCCAATCGACAGCATATGTAGCTCACTCACCCTACATGCTGAAACTAATGCTATCAGGAAGCAAGTCTTGTGTGATAGCTGCTTCAGTGATGGGGAAGATGGGCTTGAGCTTAGCTGAGCTACATCAGGACCCAGCAGAGGTTCCATTTCAGGAACACAGGTGAGCAAGAGCAGTCTGGACATGTTGAAACTGGACACAAGTCAGAAAAGTCCTTGTTGGAGCCAATATTGTCTCTTCAACATATCTGAGATCATGGAACAGTATTCTTGATTGTAACAGAAGCTAACTTGTCCTCAAAGAAAGGATGAAGTTAGCTAATTAGGGAACAGGCTGAGAGTGACTTCAATAATATTATTAGTCATTGAAAACTTGCCACTTTCCCTTGTTTAACCTCAAAATGGAAGGCCTTCTGTCATTATTTTCTCCCATACTGAAGCACCAAACTGCTTTTTATGCAGGGCATCCCCAGACCTACCAACCGTAAAAAGACTTCTCAGTAAGGCAAATCAACATTTTTCCGTAAGTTAGACCAATTTTCAGTAAGGAGTAATGTGCATTTAATAAGTTCAGAAGTGTAATGGTAGACTGATACAGTGACAATAAACATGTTCAACTAAAAGTCTGTAAAGTACATACACCTTAATTAACTCCAGAACAGTTCCAAACCCTATGCAGCTCAATGGCTTCTTGCTATCTCTCAACTTTATGTAATCCTTTGCCATTTTTATCAATGGCAATGGAAATTATCTCTCCTGTCACAAGATACACTCGAAAAAAAACCAAAAAAAACCATGATGTCCAATATATGCAATTTTTGCCCTCCAACATTTTCTAAGAATTCAGAGTGTTCCTTTAAATTCTTCTGTGCTACTTAATTGTTTTATGAGGCTTATTATACCTACCATTCTAAACATGTTTTGTTTCTTGGATGTAATTTTTAAAAAATTCTTTAAGCAACAGTTTGATCATGCAGACATTTTGCATGAAATAATGTGTGGTGTTGAAAGTTACTGAAGTACTCCTGTAAAGTTAGTCTAGTTACATGATAACCCCATTGTTTCTAAAATGAAACCCAGATCTGAATCAAGTATCTGGATTTTACCACAACAATCCTAATTCCATAATTTTTAATATGATCCTGTAAGTCCGCATTTAAACTCATTCAGCCCCAGCACTGTTATCAACATTGCTGCTGTGCTCCCAGCATCACCAATCTGTGTCTAGCTGCCTGTGCCCCCAAGTTTTTAGCTAATTAAAACATTTTGTAAAAATCAGGCACGTGCATCAATTCTTAATTTCTTTTCTTCTATACAATAAAAATCCATGTGTGTGTGTGTGTGTGTGTGTGTGTGTGTGTGTGTGTGTGTGTGTGTGTGTGTGTGTGTGTGTGTGTGTGTGTGTGTGTGTGTGTGTGACTTAGATTTTTAACGTAGCTTTAACAATTTTTCAGGCATATCGCAACGATGTCTGCAGTGTGACAGTTTATAGTGATATTTATCACTGGGGTATCATGCTGCAGACATGTAGCATGATGTCCCACCCAGTCACATTATCCTGACACCAGGCCGACCAGTCCTAACACTAACCTCTTAATGCTGAGCGCCAAGCAAGGCAGCTGTTAGTACCATTTTTAAAAGTCTTTGGTATGACTCGGCCGGGGTCTGAACCTGCGACCTCCCATGAAATTTTACCCAATTGTTCCAAATAAGTTTGTCTACAGAGTCAAGTATTTTTTGTGTTATTTGTCCCAGTCTTATACAAGTTATTTATACCTTAGATACAAATCTGTGTGCAACATTTTTAGAAATGTCATGTAATTTTGCTTTATTTCAGTGAAATAACCCAGGTAATTTTAATGTGTGGTATCCTTGGAAGCATTTTGTGCAAAGATTAATCAGACACTGTCCACATCCAGTTGTTGGTTCAGTTCAAATCTTTCTCAGTGAACACATTTTGCATATTTTTGTATTTTGGAATATACCACTGGCCAATGCTGTTGTTGTTGTTGTAGGGTTTAACACCATTTTTCAGCACAAGATAGGCTATACATAGCGGCCAGTATTAATGGTGGAGGAAGAACCCGGGAAAACCCCGGAAAGAACCACCAACCCACAAGAAGCTACTGGCAAGTTTTCTCACATACCCACATCGGCCAAACCTGAGACTCAAACCCACATAGACAGAGGTGAGATGGCAATGATCCATAATGGTGAGCGCTTCAGACCACTTGGCCACTCCGGGCCCCAGCCAATGCTGTCTTTGTTGAAGTGGGGGCGAAACTTCTCTTCTCTTACCCACAAATCCTTCAAGTAATTGATGGGCAAGATTCATTCTGAACTCCAGCTTGATTGTTTTTCATGATGATTTGATGTTTCTGCAATTCTTTCATTTGCAAAAATGAATTTAGTGGCAAAATGTTGAAAATAAAGAAAAACATACTTTAACCATTTGAAAAACTTTCTACCAGTACTGTATGTTGCTTGCATTTGGTCTGCATGGTCCACTCCATTCATGTAGGTGTTGTAGAGTTTGACTGAATGTGGACATGTTCTTCTTGTCATGCCACATTATAACTCTCATGTCTCCTTTCTATTTAATTACATTTTGGCCTTGTTCCTTCAGCTTTGTCTAATTCAGATGGAAGACCAATTTGATCTGATCAATCTGTTCCATAGCCATACATTTCTTTCTCTCGACGCTGAAAGAATAGATCTGGAGAAGTAAAAATACTGTTGGTGTAGACTTGCTGTCCAAGACCAAACAAAGATTGGATTGTTATCAGTCCCTCCAGTATAAACCTGAAAATCCCCAACATAGCCTTAATGAGGATCAGCTCTAGCCCATAATTTGATGCCTTGCTTGGTAGATTTTAAAGGTACATACTGCTTGTAGCCCGATCTTCCTGAAAATCCAATCACAGCTTCATCCATGGACATCTTACGATGTGGATTGTATTCTCTTTTGTATGTGGTGCAAATAAGCTCTAATACTGGACAAATGTGGGATAGTTTGTCGTGACCAGGTTTTTTCCAGGTGGGTTATTGCTCGTATCCATCACATGAAAATATTTCTGTGGGTTTTCAAATCTAGTGCATCTAAATTTTCAGTTCCATGCAGAAAGGATGGAAAATTTTGTTCCTGTACCAATGAATTTTTTGAGCTGGTGCTGAAAGGACTCATATGACAATATGAACCCCCGTAAGGGCTTTCATCTCTTCTATGTTGCTGGATATCACATTTTGTTTGGTGATACCAAGATACACTTTTGGGCATATGCATAGGATTTAATTGCAATGTCCAAGTACAGTTTCTCTGGAAATCACAAATGGAAAAAATCAATTTCTCGTTTTTTCCTTGTCCATGTTCAATGTAGGTCCACTAAAATTATCAATTAGGATGGTCTGAAGATGATCATTTCAGTTTGCAAGATCCTCAAGAACTGCAGCAGTATTGCCGTCATCATCGTCTCCTTCTGAAATGTAGTCTTGTAAAACATCCAACCGCTGAACATACCTTTCTTCTGCATCCTCAATATTTTCTAAATCAGAACTGAGAAACTCTTTGTTTTCACTCTCACGATCATCAAATATCACTCTGAACTCGGCCATTGTTTACTATTTTTTATGAATGAAATACATGTTGTAAAAGTGCTCCCAATTTCATAATCTTGCCTATGTATAATACAAACTTAGACAAACAGAAGTAAACTCATTATGATTCGCTTAAAATGTTCAGATTCTTGGAAATGTCCAGTATGTAACCAATCAGAAACATTTTTACTACATTCACCTGACTGTAGGTGGGATTGGCCATTGAATGATGTAACAAACCATGAGGAGAGGCAGGATAGGTCACTGAATGCAGAAAACACACTTATGACCACAAGGAAGCTGTTGACCTCTCCTTGATAATGAATCGGTCAGGACACCGAGCCTGCCCCAAATGTATCAGAATTGTATATTTATCAAATATTGGGAACACCAATGAAGGCAATGGGCCAGTGATTTCATTTCCCCTTTCTCTGAAGGTGTGTGTCACAACGATCAAATTGTAGGGCATTATCAGGACCATCTTACTTTGGGTGCATTCCACCCGCATGCGGGAGGCATTGACAATGACCTTCATTTTTAGGCAGTTTAATATGAACAGCCTTCTGATATCAAATGTGCTCCCCAACCCAACAAAACAGCATCTGAACAAACTGTGATTTCTGGTTGTAAGGGTTTCTAAGAGTATTTCCACTGCATGCAACTCCATCTTGCCATCATAATATGGTGATCTAAATGACCAAAGATCAGTAGTTACTATGCCACTTATGTCATCTGCAGAGGACACATGCAAAAGTGGTGAAGGTGTAACAAGTCCACCATCACAATGAATAGGCTGCAATGTTGGAGGAACTCCCTTGCCAAAATAAGTGTTTTGGTGGATGCTGTCTCCAACGCACAAAGTAGATTTGGGAGGGAGACACACCAAACTGACATATTCTTGAGAAATCATACCAGTATGGAGAAAATGATGAGAAGGGATTAGATTGGGCATCTCTACAATGACTGTCCAACCTAGGCTGTGAATGAGGGTAAAAAGGTTGCTTATGTCATGAACCAAAACCAAATTGACCAAATGTTTTTAAGCATGTTATCCAGGTTCTTTGCTGTTACCATGGGGGAAAACAACTTGAACAGGGATATGACGCAGTCAAATGTTTTGGTGAAGGCCTAAGAGTCGAGATTGAGGCTGAATGCAAGGATGCGGAACTGCACGTGGAAGTATGCATCAGACAGGTCAAGACATCACATATTTGTTTTTGAATCACACTGATGAACAGAACTTGACATCTCCATCTTGAATTTTGTGGCAGAAATAAACTGATTTTAATGCTTTGTTTTTAAACAAATTTGTGGACATTAAAACCAATATAACCAAAATTTTCAAAATGCAAGGAGTTTTCAAGGCAAAAATTCTGTGATTTGTGTGAACCATGAAAACCTTAAACAAACTCTAACCTGCTGTTTACATACAAAAAAAACTTTTAATGCTGACTTTAACCCATAATTTGCACAAACAACCCTATAACATTGGTTAAAAGTTAAATTCGAATGCATATTTTCCTATTGTACAAAACTAAACCAAATCTTAAATACAAACTTAAATATATAAAGAAAGAACTATTAAATAAGGTCATTCATATGCTAATAAACACAAAGCAGTTAAATTAAAATACACAGTTCCTTCACATATAAAGCTATAATCAAAACCTTAAACACAAAACTTTAATCTCCTGTCTACATCCACCAGCACCAACAATACATGGATCACAGCACAAGTTTTTAGTTCAGTAAAACACACGAATCAAGTCCAAAATATTCAAATACTGTTATAAAGGAATACAAATCAAAACAATGCATTTCAAATTTCTGTTTGTCTACCTCCAATGAGTTTTGCTCAACTTTGCTATGAAAGTTAGAAAAAGTACAAGTACCAACAGTTTTTTAAAACAGAAAAACTATAGAAACTGCTGTATTAACCTGTAAATCTAATCAGATCATCTACATATGATGCAAATATACCCACCAAATTTTGCAAGGTTGGACTTCTGCAAAATAACTTCCCTTTCTACAATTGCAGTACAATTAAAACAGCAAATGATGCAGAAATTAAACGACTTCCCAAAAGTTAATATGTCTGAATAATGATGCTTGTCATATTGCCACCAGAAGGTGATAACCAAGTCTTGCAATCCTCGAGCTTTCTTTATGCAAATGTACTGAATTATGCCCATATTACTATTGATTATAATTATTCTACATATGACTAATACATCTGCTGTACTTCTGCATCTAGACTGGTCTACTAAGGATACAAAAACCTAAATTCTAAACTATATTATTTTCCTTTGTTGTTAGTATTAAATGTGTAAATGGTCTGGAAATACATACTTACACTCCTATAATTCAGTGAATCAGTATTTTCATTTTCTTATTTTACACTGATGGTGAAACAGCTTTGGAGAAACATACAGTAATTTGGTGACAGATTTTTGATAATTCAGAAGTTAGAGTAAAGGAGGTTGAGGAAGAAGAACTTGGCAGAAACAACCCACTTTGCATGGGTAACTGCCTACTCTTGCTTGTGAAAGCCCAAGGCAAAAAAACCTACAGAGATGTAGAGCAAATGCATTACTGCATGCTACTGAGACCCGGTTAGAAAGAGATATACTCACTCTATGTCAAGGACAAGAACAGGATCAGCATTCTGCTTATCATTTTCTGAGTTATAGAACAGAACCTTCCTGGAACTGACCACCACATACTGCTTCTTCCAGCCAAACTTCTTGATGTTCTGTTTGTTAGGTACAGAAATCCATCCTTCCATGTGACTATCTGGGGATGGGGATGGTGACGGCACTGCTGATGAATCAACACATTAATTAACAAAGTTTGCACAGAGTACAAGTACTTGACAATGATACAATTATATTAAACATTCTTTAAATTTTGTACATAATATTTCAACACAAGAATTCTGAAGAATGCTATGTCTCACTTGCTCCAATGTGGAATGTTCGAAATACCCTGGTAAAGTCACTTGAGCAAGATAACTGGGTCATTATGACCTCCTTTGCCTGTCATGAGCAGTACCCTCCATGAGGAATACAGCTCTTAAGTCTCATGACTGTATATGCAAGAGTTTCAGAGAAACAGACCAAAATGTAAAAGTACTGATGCCTATGTCAACATCAATGACAATGTCATCAGAAAAGTGACACCTTTGTCTCACCTATGCTGGCAAGACAAGAAACTGTATTTAACACACCCAAGTCAGGTTTGAACTTTCATAAGAATATTCATCAGTCTATAAATGGAATGCTCTCTGAAAGTACCAATGATGGTGTGGTAAGTATGTATCATGCATGTATGACATGAATCAAATGATGTATTAATGCCATGCATGCAAAATGCATCTAGAGATGTCAAATTTTTAGAAAAAGTCAACCCAGTATCCGATGATCTGAATTATAGGTTACCTGGGTACCCAAAGGGAAATTATAATAAATGTGAACCTGAACTGCTTTGTTGGTAGTTTATACATGCCAAACCCTCCCCCCTCCCCCCCGAAAGGAATAAGTGTAAATATTACTAAGTGGCAAAAAGTGCAATCTGAGCATAAACAAAGTGATCTATATATTACATGCCATAATTACAGAAAACCATTTGAAAAACCTACATTTATTTCTGCTACTTACTTATTTCTGTTACTTAAAATTCTTGTCATAAATTGGCTAAATCCATGTGGATTAGTATGAAAATACATACATAAAACAAAATGATAAATAATTTATACACAACATTCACTTTAATTAGTCTACATCATATGTTTAACTTTCGCTCAAAGGTTGTAAAGTCCACAAATTCTGAATGCTGTGTTATATTACTACAGAATTCCTCTTTCAAAATTTGTAAAGTGCTATTGATTTGTCCTTGTCATTATGCAATATGTGCATAATCCTCTAACATTTTTCAGTTATAAACATCCACCAGTCACATCAATAAAGCCCATTTCACTTAATAATAGTTGGCGCCATGTTTTTTCAATATAGACTGGTCCACTATAGAAGTGTGTATCAAACTATAAGTAATCTGTGACAAAAGGTTTCAAATTCAAAAAACCTGTCTGTTTTCTTCGAAACATGTCATGAACAGTTACTATTACTATAAAAAGAACATAAAAAACTGTTTGAGTATATCACCAAATGGTCACACAAGTTGACGATATGAAGATCAGTAGATGGAGGTCTGGATCAATATCGCAGGACATGAGCTTCTAACTGTACTGTTATTTTGTGTTTTGCTCGCTCCTGACATCGCCAGATATAATCCTTGTTCCGAACTCGGAAACATGTTTTGGTTTTTTGTTTTTTATTTTTTTTGTTTTTTTTATTTTAACATGAACTGAATAGGTACCCTATAGCTAATTTTATTACCTGGGTAATTATGAACGGGCAGGTACCCGAGTACCGAGGATACCCGTTCATACCTTTAAATGCATCAACAGTAATATTTATTTTTCCAGCAGGCTGGCCCCATCTTAATAGTTTTTAAAGAGATTAAATTGTATAGCCAAACACATTAACCAATATTCTCAATGCATCATATCTCCCCTGCTCCCAGCACACACAAACATCTGAATGAGGTACTCAAGTTCATGGACAACTCACCATTAATTTTCCATGTACAAAGGTGGTTTTCAGGGATCATTTGCATGCATGCAAATCACATATACACATATCTGTCTTACCCATACTTTTAATACTTGAGTTCATAGCTTACTGTCCTCAGTAATGCTGTGTACAGAGGCAGTTCCCAGTCTCGTACAAATATACTGAAACACATACAGTACACACATCATGGATTATGGAATGCCCACTTAATCCAGCGGACCTGGACAGAGGAGCAAGGAATTAAGTGCCCACTATGAGTAGTGGATGTCCACTCAATCTGGTGGACTTTTCCCAAGTTTTGTGGAAATACAGTCTAGTGAAAGTCCGTCACAGATTTTATAGCAGTTGTAATGAGTTTTATGCCACCCACTGCTGATTCTATTACATTTGCACCATGCAGCAACACACTAAACAAATACTGGGAGAAACCTCAGCCTCAACTATGGCAGGTGTCAATTTCATATCATTACCTGTACAAACTATACAGTGGCAACATTTCTTGTAGCATTTATCAGTGGCCTAGCTAGGGGTACATAAAGACAAATGTGTGTAATGTAGAAAAAAAAATGAGGTTATAAATTTCTTGGATATCTTCCCACCCCTCTTCATGACAGCATACATTAGTTACAATGTACATCCCTACATGTTTATGTACCTGTTAGCACATACAGAAGCAAAAATTAAAGCAAAGAATTTAAAAGTGCCTGGGTAATTGAAACCATAAATCACATTTCTTATATATTTTTAATCCAACAGAATGAAACCTGCTGATACTTACAGAAGATTTCATCTTCCTTTTGTTTGTTTAAAAGCAGAATCTCTCTCGCACTCATTAAAATTATCATCATTCAACTTTTATATTTTGTGAACTAAATAGTCTCAGGATTTTTTGCTCATAAAAGCAAATTTTTTAAGTAAATTATGTTTCTCCAATAATACTTACCCAATCACATTACATTAAGAATATTAGCCTGCTACCTCTCGAATCCAGACCTACTAAAAGATGAAAATAGTCTTTTCCCATTTCCAATAGACAAAGGGCAATAACTCTTGCCCATTACCTCCCTTGACACTGCCAGGTGTCCCTAGATTTTAGCTGAGCAAGTTACTGATGACGATGCATGCATGGCGGGGTAGTTGGGAGGGTTTTATTAAGTAAAGTGATTGTGTAAGTATTCTCAGAGAAACATAATTTACTTAAAAATTTGCTTTGTCTTTCAAAACATTCCCTAATCAAATTACATTAAGAGACTAAGTAATAGGAGGAGAGCATGTTGAGTATCTGACCTCTACCTCTGGTATCTTTCTAGGGAAGAAAAGCTGGATTCCCCACATTCTCCTAATTACATAAGCAACACAGCCTGGAGTTACTTGATCTGTGACCCTTATCTAGGATTAAGAAGATAAAGGTGATTGAAATCTTCTTACCTGCAAACACTGGTGAATCCTGCGAAGCTAACAGGCAGTGTTGATTGATTTAGGTGGGTCCGGTGGCCATCTGTGCTGCCGCTACAAGACCTACCGGAATCAAGGTTTGCCTCTGCAATGCTAAATTTCTGAGATGATGGCTTGAGAAGGTTGACTCTGCATGCTAGCCATATCCCAAATCCCGATGTTGTGTTCAAATGTCAGGCTCGCAGAGATGGCTTGAAGCTTCTAAGCAGTAATCTTTATGAGGTGAATCTGCCAAGCATACAACCCACTTCAGCCATGAAGCAAGGGCAAGTGATATCCTGTGTTCTGGGTCACACTGGAACAAAGAGGCATTTGTGTGTGCCACTTGTCTCTGTGTGTATCAAGCTGTGCTTGAGAGTGCAAACAGAATCTTGCATGGTTGCTGTTCTCGACCTGTCTATGGAAGAGGACAAGCAAGTTACAACTCTTTGGTTGCTGATAGATGGAGACCTATTTTGGGGTACAAAACCTGGTTGTGTCAAGAGAACAACCGAAGCTTCCGATCTGAACTGAAGCTATTTTGGGCCAACATAAAGGGCATGCGGCTCGCTCACCCTGCAGGCGGAAGCTAAAGCAATCAAGAAACGTGACTTGTATGATAGTGACTTGAGCAAATTGTGCAGTGGAGTTTTGAATGGATTCAAACTGAGCCATGTTAAAACCCAGGATCGGTTCCATTTGGAAACAGAGTGAGGGACTGTGGTCGATTGAGACCAAAATGGGTTAAAAGATTGATAGGCCAATATCATGCCCAAAATCATGTCAGCCATAATGCTGGAATGTGTCCATTATCATGGAGTGGTAGCCTTTGAAAGAGATTGGTTCCAATCATTTCTTGTGAAAGAGCCAGAGAAAACAAGGTGGCCAGCTGAGGGATTGAGGCATGCAGAGGGACCATGTTGTTGGTATGACACAGGGTCCCTGAAAACATGCCACTTTCCCTCATATGCCTTCGGAGTGTAGAGGTCTTCTTGCTCTCGAGATTCTCTCCACAATTGAAAGCTTGAATTTTTTGTCTTGCAAGGCTCTCCTGATAACAGCCATTCATGTAGAAGAAGAGGATATTCTGGGCAGGGAAGGTTGCTGGAGAAGATTTGGGTTGGCTGGAATCTTCCTGGGCACGTCTATTGCTAGAACGAGTAGATCAGTGATCCAGGGCGCTTTCCATCTGAGAGGTGCTATCAGAATCATCGTACCATTCTGACCCCGTAGCTTCTCGATTATTTTCAGTATCAGCACTATGGGAGGGGAAGCAAATGCCCACCACCCCACCCAAATTACTGACAGTGTATCCAAGGTCCAAGCTTCTGGGTCTGGAACTGGAGCGCCAAATGTGGCTAACTTGTGATTCTACCTCATCATAAATAGGTCAATCATTGGATCCCCCCAAAGTGCACAAATCCAAGTGAAGACTAATTGATGAAGAGACCATTCCAAGTGAAGGACATAACCTCTCATGGATATAGTGTCTGCTAAGACAATGAGTCTGCCGGGAATGTGTCTGATTTGTATGTTGATATGGAGATTGTTGCATCAACATAGAAACTGCCAAATCAGAACACATAGGTCAGGTATTTGGTGCCTCTCTGTTTGAGGAGATAGGTCACCCCCACAGAGTTGTTGGACCTAGTGAAGAACATTTTGCCTGAGAGCTGATCTTTTCAAGAAGTGAAAGGCATTGGTGACAGCCTTCATTTCTAGGATGTTAAATTGTAGAGGCTGTTCCCTTGGTTCCCACATGCCACTAATGGCAGTGAAGGCTCGCAACAGGTGGGCACCCAAAATGTGCACATTCGTGTCAGTACATACCATTATTTCCACTTGGGGCTTCTTTAGTGGGATTCCCATGGTCATCCAACCTGGCTTTAACAACTGAAGCAGGAATGACCTAATTTTGGGTGTGATCATGGCTATTTGATCGAGGGGACTTGAAAAGGGGTGCCATTGTGCTCACAATGTCCCCATAAAAAGACAGCCAAGCGGGATCAAGTCCACTGCCGCATTTAATAAACTGAGGAGTTGCAAAAACTCTCTCACTGAAATCCAAGTTCTGTTGGAAGCAGGTTCGAGAGTTTGATGATTCTGATTACCCTAAGAAGAGGAGGTTGCACCAGAGATTCTGGTTGGTTAAAAATTCCATATCCTGATGGACAATATTCTGGGATGAATGGAGGTCCAACATTTCCCACTTCACAAGAAATTCTGGAGGATCTAAAGGAAAGAGGAGAATAGAACCTACTATATGCTTCTGGAGGATGTCATCCAGGTACTCCACCTTTGTAAATGTTGTCGATTGGAACAGGGTGACAATGTAATCCATAACCTCTGTAAAATCCCAAGGGCTGATGTTGAGGTCCGAGGGAGACCTTTTAACTGATAAACTGTCTCGTGGTAAGCAAAACTGAGAAAAATGTTCCTGACCGGGGTGGGGTGGAGTGGTGTGTGTGTGTGGGATGTTGGGGACTGATACTGATGTGAAAATATGTGGGCTCAAAAATTTGGTTTCTTATTGCCTCTGTACAATTGTTCCCTAGGGACTAATATTGGTGTATGTGACTGGAGGCCACTTAAACATCCCTTCACACTGACAGTGGCTGAATGGTTCCCAATGCTCATGTGGGATTAGGGGCGAGGTTGAGGGGCAGTTCCTGAGCTGCCTTCCTCTGTTCTTCCTCCAAAGCAATGGTGACCCAAACATGGTTTTCCGGAAAGGGAGGATATGACAAGGTTTAAGTGAAATGGATCGCAGACATGAAAAACCCATCAAAGTATTAGCCATGCTATGATGGGCAGCCCTGGTCAATGACCCTAGCAATCCTGGCCACATCCTCCCAACCATGGCTATTGCCAGGTGTCTCCACTGAGTCTGAAGTGTAGGTGCAATGACATCCCAAACCAACTCTGATATGGGCATGTAGCAATGACATCCCGAACCAGCTCTGATGGGCATGTAGCAACGACATCCCAAACCAGCTCTGATGGGCATGTAGCAACGACATCCCAAACCAGCTCTGATGGGCATGTAGCAACGACATCCCAAACCAGCTCTGATGGGCATGTAGCAACGACACCCCAAACCAGCTCTGATGGGCATGTAGCAACGACATCCCAAACCAGCTCTGATGGGCATGTAGCAACGACACCCCAAACCAGCTCTGATGGGCATGTAGCAACGACATCCCAAACCAGCTCTGATGGGCATGTAGCACATTTGTCTGCCTTATAAAACAGACATATGGAAAGCTGCTATATTCTTGTCAAGTGCTGTCGCCTTTAGTCTGACTGGGGAAGGAGCCAGAAGGATGGTGTCTCTTCCTCCTCATCGAGGTCTACTGATTCTTCAAAGCAGTAGTAGGGGTGGGGGGCATTCTGAGGTGACTAACACCCTATAAATGTCCTCAATGGCAGCTTGAAAAAGCTAAACTTCAGTCTGTTCCCTGGTCGGATCTGAGCATAATGTGAAGGATGGTGGGCTGGAGGAGTTCTGTTGCATTCACTGTGCACTGACACCTAATCTGGGTCTAGATGCAGCTCTGGAGAAGACATACCAGATGGTAGGAAGACTCAGTTCCATTGCTATGAAAATGTCACTAGCTCTCCCTTTGCCAGGAAAGCCTGTTGGTTTGCCCAGTGAATGGTTGGCCTGGCAGCTGGCAGTATAGAAGACAGACTGAAATCTCCATCATAGAAAGGGCATGTTGCCAATGCTGTTGAAGGACAGATGGATCTATCACTAAGATCCCCATAAATCATAGTTGGCTGGAATGATTCAACAAAAAGGTCCCCATGTTGGAATAGCCCAGTGGCCAGTGATAGCTGGATGGCTGGTGACAATGTGGTTTTATTATGCATTGGATAGAATGGATCCAGTACAAACCCCATGCATCCTGACTTATAGGCCCAGAGACAATTCTTGGATATGCAGGGGGGATTTATGCCTACTGGGCTGCCGAAAATTGGGAAACACTCCCCCAGTGAGTCAGAAATGCAAGCAAAGAACTTGTTGGCTGAGCTGTCTTCTCAAAAAGGTCTCCTGTGCTGGATGGTCAGTGACAGCTGTACGGTCAGTGATGGCTGATGACAGCAGGACAGCCAGTAATGGTGCAATGGTATAAGGAGGTGGATCCAATTGATCTGGTATGAACCCCATGCACCCTGACTTATTGTCCTGAAGGCCATGCCTGAACACATGGGAGGGCTTAATGCCCACTGGGCTGCCTAAAATTGGGGAATACACCCAATGAGTCAGTATTGCCAACAACAAACCATAGGTTGTCTTCCTTGACTTATTCCATCTTTCCTTCCCTTCAATCCTGAACGGACTTGCTTTGAATACGCATTTCATGCATTTAGTAAACATTTCTCCTGAAACTGTACAAGAAGAGAAAACAAAGCATATATTAGCAAATCAGTATGTGATTAACTAGCTAATATGGAAGCCCAGACTTCCACTGACCACATATTTCAGATGTTGCATGTCACAGACAGTGTTTACTTTGTAGTAGACTTCCATGCTCTGAAATTGCATATATGGCATTTAAATGACATACTGCTAAAACAACACAAGAAGAGAAAGCAAAGCATAAATTAGGAATTCATCATGTTATTAACTCGCTAACATAAAAAACTCACCATTACTAACAAAGGAATCAAAAAAGACATTGTCTCATTCGAAACTTATAGACTATGCTTTGAACATATGCATTTCAAGTATTTAGTTCACCATTCTACTAAAACTACAGAAGAAGGGAAAAACAAAAAAAGCATATATCAGCAACGCAGCATGTTAATAACTCACTAAAACCAAGTCCATTACAAACGGAGCAAGCCAAAAAGTCAAAGTCAAATTGAAAATGAAAGTAATAACTTGCAGCAGGATGATTAATCCACATAACAAAAGGAATGTTGGATGGTTGAAGCAGAATGATCAATCCACATAACAAAAGGAATGTTGGATGATTGAAGCAGAACACAAAAAAACGGCTTGGATTATCCAAGGATACATTGTATGATGTGATCCGTACAGTAGCAAAGCAAAAAACTGGTGACACCTGGTGGTGCCAAGGTGAGGTAATGGGCAAGTGTTATTGCCCTTTGTCTATTGAAAATAAAGGGGAAAAGACGATTTTCCTCTTTTAGCAGGGCTGGATTTGCATGGTAGCAGGCTAATATTCCAAATGTAATATGATTGTGGAACATATTTGATGGAGAAATTTATTTTTCATCTCTCACAGTACATGTGAATGCATTTTACTGGGGGAGTCTTTGAATAATAAACAGCACTGTATCAAACTTAAAAAGAGCATTATTATACACTGTGTACTGTAGCTGAGCCGAAAGATTAAGTTACACATGATGTGGTGGACGTCCACTATTACAAAATTATATTCCTGTGACAGGAGCAACAAAACTTAATACGTCCTCTACAAGAAGTGATCTGGACAGTCCACAATGACCACTACGTCTGGTTTGTGATTGAAAGAGCCCAAAAGGATTAAGGTCAGTCATGTGAACATGGATTGTCCGTAATCCATGATGCATGTACTGTATCATGCGTGCACAAACACACACTGTTGTGTTTATTTAATTTACACTGTGTGCTTGACCTTTGACCATGATCGAGGGTAGCGTTTTGGCTTATCTGACTATTGTCATGTAATGTCAACCCTACTTTTGCCATTTTTTAAAAAAAATGTTTCTTTAAGTTCAAGGTCTAACCTTGTTTACAAATCTGATGGAATTTTCCGTTTGAAATGACTCGCATCCTGTTATTCTACTGTGTCTTAGGTCAAGTAAAATTAGTATATATACTAAGTCTTCATTCCTGTTTTAAGTTCAGTTTGTGGAATCATTTACTGTTTTGTTCAGATATAATTTGAGAGGAATTGTTAATTTAAATTATTCACTGGAATTACAAAAAGCTCACCTACTTTTTGGGACTAAAAACACAACTTCGGGATTTGGGAATTCATTCAAAGACATTTTTGATTATATCATTATGAATTATCCAGACTATTGGTACATCTACATTCAAGATGACTGGAATTTATTTGGAACATTCTATACTTTTTGGACTTGTGACTGAACATCTAGGATTCAAAATACTTATGTTCCTTTTAAATTTTCACTTTGCAACTTAGAGAAGGAAATTATTTGTTAATTTTATTCAACTTGTTGGTTTTACTTCTTTCTGTTACTTAATTTAAGACCACAGATTCCTAACACAAACACACGTGTACACAAAGAAGACAAATCTGTTTACCAATACTTGTGATACTGGTGTCCGGACACTGAACACTGTCCTCACTGCTACCTGTTAGAGAGCTAGTTTCAATGTTTATGGACAATTTTTGCTGCAGCGTTTCAATCTCACTCTCTTTAGCATCAAGTTCCATCTGCAGTCTGTTTCGTTGCTGACCCTCCTCATATAGTGCTGCCTGTGTCTCTGACAAATCCCGTTGATACTTCTCTACCATTTTGTTGTACTTCTCCTTTTCCTGTTGGCATATGATAAAAACAACATAAGTGCTATTTTTAGAAATAATGGTATGAGGGTGTGAGAGATCAGAAGACACTTAAATGAAACAAAGAAATTTAAAATGTAGCTCTAATCTCATAATAATCACATCTGTATAGCTTTATAGTCAACATTTGCATAGCCTTACAGTCAACACTGCACTACAATGACAAGCTCAGATTGAATAGAAAGTAAGACTTGGTTGATACCATTTTCATGATCTTAAAACACCTGTTCATCTCCATTTCCAAGCTGAAATCTTTTGAATATGGATGAGTAATAAAAATCTTACAACTTTACTGTCTTAAATTAAGTCGCAGAATGTGGGAACTAAAGTGAGTATATATAGTACTTTAAATTACTGCTGCATAATCATACACACCTATATGCAAGTGCAATATTATCATTCACATACTTATTAAAAAGACAAGGAATCTGAATCTGCTTTTAGTTTCTTGTGCTCAGAAAGGTTATCATTATATGCACCAAATGAATTCAGCATGACATTTCTTACCATATTTAGATCTTGTTGAAGCTTTCTGTATTCCTTTTCCTTTCTCTTCAACTCTGTCAATGCTGCACTATTCTTCTTGTTAGGCTGATGGTTACGGAACTCTTTCCTGTTCATAATCTCAGCCAATTTATTTACAGCCTGAAACACACAACAAAAGGGTAGAATTTGTAGTGAAACCAAATTATCTCTATATTTATCTCATTTATTCCTTTATAACATAACCATCTGTTTTCAAAAGGTGTGCCTCGCTACCGTGTTTTTACCAAATAAAGATATTATATTGGTTCTCATATCACCTGGCAGGCAGACTGTTCCAATCAGTCAAGTAAAAGAACCTTCAAAACAAAGTAACCATACCACAGCCCTTGCTAAAGTGTATTTTTTGTGTGGATAGACATGACAGAAATAATATACTCCAGATTTTATTTTTTGCATGATAGACATGATACGAAGGCCACTCCAAAATATATTTTGCATGGATAGACATGATACAAAAGTATATTCCAAAGTGTATTTGGATGGATAGACATGATACAAAATTATACTCCAAAGTGTATCTTGACATGGATAGACATGATACAAAAGTAAACTCCAAAGTGTATTTTTGCATGGATACATATCATACAAAAGAACATTTGAAAGTGTACTTTTATGGGGATAGATATTATATGACAGATAATTTTGCATAAACATGTTACAAAAGTATTTATCCATGGATAGACATGATGCTATACTCTAAGTATAATTTTGCATGGATAGACATGATAAAAAACATGTAGTGTGTGGATAGATATGATACATATACTATGAAGTGTATTTTTGTGTGAATAGATATGATGCAAAAGTATAATCCAAAGTGTAGTTTTGTGTGGATAGACATGATACAAAAGTGAATCTTTGTGTAAATAGACATGATACAAAAGTGAATCTTTGTGTAAATAGACATGATACAAAAGTATGCTACAGAGTGTATTATTGAGTGGATGACCATTTTCTTTCACAGAACTGTTAATGCAATTATTGAAAGTGTACAGACAATTTTCGTTTATCCTGGTTTAATAGAAGACAAGTTGAAACCATGTCATATTACATCCAGTCCCAACCTGAGTTCACAGCACTAAGATACACTTAGGTATATAATGATAATGTCATAATGTAATGATAAAGTTATTCTGAGCTGCACAGAAAGTACTGATGTAACAAAAGCTGATAGCTTGAAATTACTCATTGGTTCATTTAAATATATCCACACATTCACACACATAATGCTCACTTTAATAGATCTACATGTCAAACTTTCGTTGAGTGATTGTAAAGCCAACTCTACAGATTCTGCAACAAGCATGATGATGTGCTCAACCTGAGTACTGTAATACATCCCTCACATTCTTTTAAAATTTGAAAAGCACTTCTGACTTTTCCTTTTATTCTGATTCAACATGTTTTAAAGTTAAAATAGTTCCCTCTCCTATAATATTTTAAGTCATATAACATCCAAGAGTCATATCGATAAAGCCTGTTTGTTTAACAACTGGCAGCATTTTTAAAAAATATAAACTGGTCCACTACCCAATTCTCATCATTAATATAATGAATTTGATAAAAATATTTCAACTTGAAGTAACCCATCTGTTTTCTTGTAAATGTGTCATATACAGCTGTTAAAAACAGAAGATAAGGAAAGTACACATAGGTCAATGTGGGACAAACACACTCTCTTGCTATTCTTCTGCAGCAGTCTTCTATTGTAGAATATACTCAAACTTATAGGTGGGATTAAAGAGATGACAATAAAAATGACAAGCAATTTTTATTGCTGCATTGTTTTTTTTTAAAAAATGTACCAAATAAGTATAAGCCATATACAGGAAAGCATAAGATGTACTCGGGTTAAAAAAAGTGAAATGCGTAATAGTTGACATATCCATAAATACAACATACATAAAGTATAAAATATCATATGGATTCATCTTACATCTACATTTTTCCTAAAACACAAAGAGTACAGTCCGAGTAAAAATGTCATTTTAAGACCAAGGCCTGAGCATGCATGTCACGCTCACAATCACAGCAATGCTATAAAACATGTGACCTTGACCTCCAAGGTCAAAAGGTGAGAGTGAGCATGTCACAGAATGAATTGTCATAGCTTCACAATGATTCATCCAATGTATGAACAAAATAAAAAATCCACAGAAAGTTTAGAAACAAATAAGCAAATGGAAAAACCTTGAACCAAAACCACTACACATACTTTCTAAGATTATTACTTTCACTCCATGATCAAAGGGACATGAGCATATGCTATGGAATGAAATGTCTTAGCTTTATAAAGACTGACCCCAAGAATCAAGAAAATCCATTACTGGGTTTAGAAAAGACAAGCAAATAATGAAAACTTTTAACCAACCATTATACAAATTTTCCATTATGGTTATCTTTACACCTAGGTCAAAAGAGGTCAAGTGTGAATGTCACTGAATTCTTTTTTTAAGTTTAATTATGATTCATCACAAGAATGAACAAAATCCATCTAAGGATTAAAGAAATAAAAGGAAAGGAAAAAAACTTCAATAAAAACTGTAACAAATTTTCTCAGACTTAAACTCTGACCCAAAAAATAAAGCTGTAAGTGAAAATTGCACATCTTAAATAATCTTAGCTAAATAATCATTCATGTAAGTATGACAAGAATCTACAAAGGTATTATTTAGGAAATACATGCAAATGAAATGCACTGACCAAAACCTTAGCAAACTGTTGACACTGCTGTAACACATTACTATTCCTGCCAACACCACTGGATAAGTGATTGCCATGCCTTGCTTTCAAATGAAGTAGGGTTGACAAAAATAAAGGCAATGACATTATAACATTATCAGACATATATTTGTGAAGCAATCAATTTCACATGCAAATTATGACAATTCTCACCTGAATTTTCTTCAACTTTTCTTCTTCTAGCTGCTTCTTTAGCTTATCCATTTCACTTTCATTGACAGCCTTATTTTGATAATTCTTGATTTCTGCAAAAGGATTGAGAAATTTGATACAAAAGCCTTGAGACAGTATGTGGGGTGAAAGACATGCCCCAACTGTCAACTTCTTTTGCCCTTATAGTAGGAAAATGCAGCATTTTTGTTGGTTGGGTGGGGTTAAAACTAATTTTAATGATGTAACAGTTACCTGTAACTACTGCATTGCTTACCTTTCTGGGGTGAAATTTACCTTGATCTGTAAATAAAAAACCCATCTTCCCATTATATGTTAAGTTCCTGAAGTTCAGAACTAAAATTATCACATATCCAATCTGCTCCCCATATCACAGGCCCATTTGCAATAGTTGTTCTTCAATTTAGGTACACCAACTACTTGAAGAATATCAGAGTGGGGTTGGGAGGAGGGAATCCTACAATAGTGAGAGGTACATATTGCATTATTACGAGGAGTTTTACCTCCTTAAAAACTACATTCTAATATCAGTAATTTACCTTTAGCTACTGCATTGCTGAATTTGCCAGTGTGGAGGAAGGCTGATGGCCTCTCATAACTTCTATCAAAAAAGGATATACATGTCGACAAGATAAGAATGTCCACTACTGTTAAGTTGGCGTCAGCTAAGGCCAATTTTTGTGCTGCAACTATCAGCGAAACAAAAACTATGCCCTCACTCTGGTGTGCCAAGAAACATTTGGTAAGAGAAGATAGCATGTGACCACAAAAACACATCTTTGATAACATACTCTAATGATGAATGAGTGATACAGATTCATGAAGAAGCAATGGCTACAATCCAAGGGCTTTTAATCATAATGAAAATAAGATCCCTCTGTATGGGACTGATAAGCCCTCTTGATCGTCTGTACAATCCACCTAGAAACTGTAGATGCTGAAATATCAGCAGAGCCCTTTACAGGAAGAAAAAGACACTTCCCACCCTTCCTTCTCTCTCTAGAAGTGGCCAAATAGAATCATGAAGTCAAAACTGGGCAAAATAGTCCATGTTGCTAATTCCTAGCACAGATATGACTGAGACTGGGGATCTCTATAGGAATTGGAGTTACCAAAGGAAGTTGGGGGTTTTTAGCTTAAAAACCTGGCTGGCAAATGAGAGAAACCAATTCATAATAACCACTGAACTCTAGACAACCTTCTGTAGACTTACTCCATTGTCTTCTTGCTGACATTAGGGAAGCTGGAAAACAATCTTGTGGGTACAGTTCTTCAAAGAAGTTTCAGAAAAAGGTATATAGCAGGATTCTGTCAAAGACCACAACACATACCAAGTCTCCATCTGGGTATTAATGAGACACTGATCTCCAGAGCTCAAAACACCTCACAAGGTAACAAAATATGAAAATCTGAATTGATGGCTGGGTCATAAGAAAATCTGAACCTGCTGGATAAGGTTGCCCTAAAGATCTTAATAGTTGAAACTGCGCATTCTCTCTCTCTCTCTTCAAATAGAAAAGAAAACAGTGACTGTGCTCACAGACGGACAGCTATGGATCTTTGACATGGAGCATCTCCTGACCTGAATGACGAACCTGGCAACAGGCTCTACAACAGGAGTCTCAAACTCAAACCTCCACGAGGGCCACATGAGGGCATTTTTGATGGCTGCATCACCTTTGTTATCTCTCATGCCACCTTGTGATGCCAATCATTTTGCAAGCCACAGGATACTGCTTGGCAGGCCACAAATGGCCCACGGGCTGCATGTTTGAGACCCCTGCTCTAGAACTTGTCCATGCAGATAGATTGCTTCAGATAAATCAAGCATAAAGGTGGAGAATCTGGGAGTTGCTGTGCAGAAAAGAGCCCCTTTGCTGCGACTAAACATCCCTCCTCTGAGGCAATGTTCGAGGCTGGTTTAGTCAAGGAGATTGCTGAACCATAATTATTGGGGCCACAGTGGGGCTATCAAAATGAGCTGAGTAGTAAAGATCCTGCCCTTGTGGAGCACCTGTTGAATCATCCCAAATGGTTGAAAGGAGTTAGTGAACAGACAATTCCACTTCATGTTGAAGGCTTTCACTACCCAACTCCTCTCTTGATCAGAGACTTGGCAAAAGCAAAATGGGAGCTTATTGTTTAGCTGTGTCACAAACAAATCCACTAAGAGTTTCTCCCACAGTCTAAAATGGTAATCTGATACAAATTGATGCAGAGACCATTGTGTGGACCACCTTTCCTGTCCTGGAAAAGACTGTCCATCAGAATATTCTTCCTGCCAGGAATATGACAAACTTGGAGGTACTCTCTTCCAAGGATGCCTGACAAAGGAGGTTTCAAACCTTTCACACAAAGAGAAGGCACATGTATGTCTCTCACTTGAGGTGTGCTACCAATAACACAAGGACTCCTTACATAGATGACACACATTTGTAGGCTAAAAATACTGCCCTCATTTTCAAATTGTTTATGTGGCAAGTAAATGCTTCCTGGGACCACAAACCCTGAAGAACTTTAGATTTTGGCTCTAAGTGAGCACACTACCCAAAATCTGATGCATATACGATCAGAGAGGATTGAGGTTCAGGGGTGTAGTAGTTGTGAAATTCATATTCAAGAGAAATCTGAGCCTGTTAGGGGATCCTTTTGCAGTTTCCAGTTCACCAGAAGAAAAAAACTGGAGGGGGCATAAATGCAATCTCCTTTGGGGAAGCAGTTCTGCCATGGAGTCCCCAGATGGAACAGACTCTCTACGTCTTCAAAATTGCCAAGATTTTATCTACTATGTCCAACGGGACACAGACTAATCTACTGTTCATAAGGAAAATCATCCCCACATATATGAAATCCTATGACAGAACTAGCTCTAGGTTTGGCAAAAGGTCCAGCCTGGTCACAATGGCCCAGCAGCAAGACCAATCTAGTATAAAGGACTATCAGCTGGTATTGTGAATCAACAGTCACCAAAATACTACAGGACAGGAACTCCACTGACCTTTGGTGGGTGGTAACTACTCCCATTACTCTGGAAAGGGCTTTGGGTGCTGAAACTTGGCCAAAAAGTTGGGCATGAAACTCGAAAAACTTCCAGCCCTGACAAAATCTGAGGTACTTCTGTGAGGAGCAAAACTGAGAAGTCATGGTATACATCCTGGAGGCTAATGGAGTACACCAATTTGCTGAGTCTGATGGCATTCCTGACTGAAACTGTGGGCCTGCATCCTTTTCAAAGACTTCACTGAGGGCCCCTCAGGGCAATCTGAATGAGCACACTCTCTGACCAGTTTTGATGGACCAGATGATGATGCCATGGACCAGTCTTGTTGGTCTTCCAGGTCTTGAGATGCCACAGAAGGAATTGGCCCTCCAAAGAGGGTCTATGCCTCCAAACAGCATCCCAAGGAAGGTTCCTACTATGTTCCAGGAAGACCTTACAAATGTCCAAAGCAACATGTCAGCAGAGCATCTTATTTGATAGCACCATGGAAGAATATAATGCATGTCTAGATTTTGAGCAACACTTCAAAAGCATCTATGGGATGAAGACCATCTCCACCCCACCTTCATTTTTGTCTCCTCATAAGCAGATAATGTTGGTCTGTAAACTTACTATGAGACCAAGGCCCTGATGTCCATGGCAGCATGAAAGGAATGGACAAATCATTTCCTTGAAAAAGATGTCCCCTTATTCCATAAGGATTATGTAGGATTCTATTGAACTGGAGGATGCAAATCCATCTAGCACAAGTACACTGATTCTCAGTCCTCAACAGGATTCACTGGTAGCCTGGCATAAGTGGGCTGCAGGGATGGGCAGGGGTGGGATATAAACAGAATCTTTGTCTCCATACCTAAGGGACTCTAATGACCAGTGACTTGTTTTTACAGAAAGGTGCCTGGTGCCCATTGCCCAGTCAGTGACTGGTCTGACAACTGATTTGTAGGTTTGGTTGTGGTTTGGTGGGTTTAACACAATTTTTCAGCACATGCTAGACTATGCATGGCTGCAGGTATATTTGGTGGCTGGAGAACCGGGAGAGACTCCAGAAGAACAACCAACCCACAGGCAGCTACTGACAAGCTTTCCCACAAAACATGCTGGTCAAGTCGGATCACAGGCTGAGAGGGTGCTATCCTTCCTCACTGGGAGTTGAGTCCAGCTCTTTACTGTCACCATGCTGTGGGTTTGGAGATGGTGCTGTTCCTCCTTAACGGGGAGTAGGTGGGGTTGGGTGCATGTGATACACTATCTGCCTTACAATTACCTCCTTTGGAAGGGACCCTGGACCTCATCCCAACTAGGCTGGATCAACCATCAGGGGTTAAAGGGTCTTGTACATTTCCAAGACTGATCATGTACACTCCTAGTATCAGAGTGTCCTGCAGTACTAAAAAGTTTAAATCTTCTGAGACCTTAAGGAATCAAAGCAGGATCCAGAATGTTCTATAGATGAGGAGGAGGAAACTCTTTTCCTTCTCCTCCTACAGGTACATCTACTTCTGATAAAGTCCCAGACTTGACCAACCATAATGATCAGAAAGGACGACCATTTGTCCTTTGGCAATTTTCTACATGCAAGGTAGATGGGATGTTTATTGGGCTTTTTATGCCCACATTTTCCTATGCTCTGCCTTGATAAAGCTGCAGACATAAAATCCAAAAACAAGAATAAACAAAAATCATTGATTAAAAATATTAATGGCTGAGTCAGACACTATCAAATATCAGCAATACTTTTACCTCCCCATATGGCACTGATGACAAAAAGAAGTGTGAAACTTGTGGTCAATCAGGGTGCCAATAGCAGCAATTTATGACAATGAATGTAGTTTTTTCTTTTAAAACTAGAAAAAGCACAATATTATTCTAATGAATGGAGGGATCAGACTGGGTTTGTGATAATAGGTCTTTGCCATGAGGAGCAGACTGGGTCTGTGATCACTTTAGTTCTGAACTTTCTAGAACTTTCCATCTAATGGAAGGGTGGAAATTTTAGGTATGAACAAGGTAAGTTTCCATTCCAGAAAGGTAAGCAATGCAACAATGACAGGAAGGTATTACTGATAATAAAATTATATTTTATATAGACAATTGTATTCTTAGAGTGATAACAAATGTTGTACAGTCAAATCTATTGGTTTGCCAAACTTTTATAAATCAGGCTTGGAAACAGATGTTAGTGCTTCAAAAACAATATCTGGATAAATCAGTTGCTCAACTCACCAAGATCAAAGACACCTGGCTTATGTGAGAGCTGTATATGGCGATTCGCCATAAACTAGGTATGCAAACTTTGCCTGCCTTCACAGCCATACTGAATTACCCCTCAACCTAAAGAAAAAACTCATCTTTTCTCAAAGATGAACTGTTTTCATCTGAGTTTTAATTTACAGGCAAATAGATAATGATATTAAACTATACCTGTCACACTGGCACAAAAAGCAACCTCCATCTCTGCTGCAATATTATGACTACTTATCCCACCATACAGCAAATGAATTGCAGTAACACTCAACCCTAATGACACTTGTGTCACACTGACAATTTGACTGGAGTATAATAAGTACAAACGCGATAAGGAATGTTTGCACATTGATTTACATCTAAACAATGCCTCCTTCTTCATGAAGCATGTCATGTTTGCACAGACTGAAAAGTCACCACAGATATGCTCTTATGACCACTTATGATGGGAATAAACCACCGTTTGATTAGGGAACATCTAGCCTCTGTCCACAGGTAAAGATTTAAACAGGAAATGTGGATGAGGGGAAATTAGAATTGCCACTGTGATCAGGTGTCCATTACGTAAAGGTGACTGTTGGGGCAGGTTTGACTGTATATCCTCATCCAATGATCATTAAGTAACAGAAAGACAATTTATGAATGCATTTCATTCGTGTTTTAAACAGAAGCTGTTTTGCTTGTTAAGAAATCAATCCTTCAAGTAGTTTTTAAAAAAGGAAATACCATAAAAATTCAGAATGAACCACACAAAATAAAACAATTCATTCCAGCCTATTTTCACCCATCCCCACATAAGAGGGATGAGTCTGCATGAATCAGCAAGAATTGAGTCCATCAATACTGCTGTTGACAATAATCAATCAACTCTTTACCCACTGAACTATATTAAGTCTTGTGTTTTATCCCAAGTGCGAGTTATTTTCATGATTATTATAAAACATCGCCATATATCATGTGGGAGGTGAGGTTAAGCTTGAAAATTCCATTCTGTTGCATCACAAGTCAATGCAACAACACTATCATGCACAGAAACCATCTCAGAAGAAGAAGATATCTGGAGATAACCTAGATGAATCAGCATTCTTAACCTCTGATAATTTCCAGGAAAGCAAAGACCTGGATTCACCATATTGTGATGTTCGTGGCTAGAACTATACCAGAATATAAGATAATTAATCCTGAGTCTCTGAAATACAATTTGGGGGTTGTGGCATTAACGATATTTAGTGTTATGACTGCCAAATCCCCTTTTTAGCCTGAACTGGAAATGTGTTTGGGTTAATGTTCACATGTGAGATGCCATGGAAGTACCATGTCATATATACTGACTGCATGTAAATCACCATATGCAAACAGCCTTTGTGTTTTCTATCCATAATATAGTTAACTAATATTTAATTCAATATAAATCATTTATCTTTCCACCAGTACCTTAAAAAATAAACACCAGACATGCTAAGCTTACATATGCAGTTTATATTATGCCTGTTTCTTCCCCTAAAAAAATGACCCAACCAGTTCACATATTTTTGTTAATATTCATCAAGTTACTATCTTCCATGATATATGGTATCAAGTTTTATGGTTGCTAAAACTAATTTTAAAAATCTTTCCTTGCAGCCTTAGTGTATTCTTGTTATAACATCCCAAACCATAATGCTGAACTAAAAGCCATTCCTATAAATCACGGTTTCATTAGCATACACATTCAAAATTCAGTACAACAATTTTCAGTAAGCTTCTTCACTTTACTTATCCTAGTGCATTTTGCCAAAAAAGGGCAGAATTATGTAATACTGCTCATACATGCAAGTCTGCACATGTAATGTCACACGACTCCTCCTACTTTGGTTCAAGATAGTCTTTAAACCTTGCGATATGAAGTGGGTTGGTCTGTAGATGTGCACAGTAATTTTGATAACGGCACTGGCTGGATGGGATGGGGTTGGTTTTGCATAAATTTAAAATAAATTACGAGATCAAAATGTCTATGTAATAGTTAAAAATACATTGATATTTGTTTTATCATGGTGATAATTCTACTGTGTACAAGGTGACCTGACAACCCAGATTTGACAAATGCCAAGTCTGGAGGGGGTGGGTTACCAAGTTACACAGTACAATTAAATGATTATTAACAACAGTTCATGCTTTTTAACCATTTAAATCATCAGTAAAACCCATGAATTGTCAATGTTTGATGGAAGTTTTAAAATTTAATTGAGTTTGGTAAGAAGCACTCACTTATGAAAGCCACATCACCCTCTAAGAAAATGAGAATCTTCTATAATTCTTAGCACGCCATAATCTGTCTAGACAAGACCATTCATAGTACAGTGCATTCATGCTGCTGTATGGTAACTGTGAATTGGATATTATACTGCACCTCATGAATCACAACACAATATTCAGATTATTTTGATCAATGGAGTGAAATTAGAACAATATAGAGGTTTCGTTTAGCTCAGCTTAAAGTGTTGCTGGCAGCTTTATGTTCTCCAGGACTTAAGAGAAATGAAAACAGCATGGATAGCAATGGATTATTAAGATTCATCAGTCTTGTTGAATGAAATTGAATTAATTTGTTAGGATCTACCAGGTGATTCTACATTGTATGGATAGAAAAAAAAGGGTGGACTGAGCAAAAAGCTGACATTGTATTGATTCCGTTAAATGTACAAATAAGTGACATGGTATATGTAAGCTGCTCTTTTCAACTAAAACTTTGTATTTTTGTAAGATCATGTAAAAAAAAACTAGCTTTTAGCTAAAAGAGACCCAATAAAAATGAAATTATTCTGGAAGGGCAACAAATTTTGCTATGAAGGGGTGTAATGTTTCATGGCAATTCTCCAGGTAGATTATTACTACTGATAACTAACCTGTGCTAAGTAATGGATGACAGACAATAGGGCATTCCATAAGCTGTTCTGGTCTTTGACCAGAAGAGCCAAAAATCATTAGGGTGCCACCTATTAGTAATAATATTAGGTCCAGTACCCTCTACCTCCTTTATTGGCAAAACAAAAGTCAGCTGGGGCTATGCTATTATACCCAGCCACCTATAAGCAATATACAAACACTGCTTCAAGTTAGCTACCTGTCTTTAGGAGGATAAATGCACATCAATCCAAAAGTAAATGTATGAAGGTTTTTATTTCTATGAGTGAAATGGTTTTTCTTCACAGTTTCAAAGACCAACTACAAAACATATTTCTCTCTTATGTCGAGCCATGGATAAGTTATGGATTACTATTTTAATTATTTGGTGATCATGATGGCGATGGTTGCACTATTCTTGTCCCACCAACTGCCTTCCCTGGAACAAACATCATCAATGTGAGTGCAGACACCTTCATAGCTGCCAACCCCCCAAGTACAAAAATACTGATCGCTTATGACAAAAATACTGATTTTCAGGACTAAATACTGATTTTTAAAAATTTTAATGCATATGTAACTATACAACCATCAGTAAGGTAGGGCAGTGCCTTACATAATTATTTAAAGTCAAAGATGCATGTGTTGCACACCTGCACCTTCTGGACAGGCACCCAGTTCCATCTGGGTGCCCATTCAGAAGGTGCAAGAGTGCAACACACTCAGACACAGGCTCTTTATAGGAGCCTTTTCCACACCTTGTTTATTTTTTTCAATTATTATCGATTCCAATGTACCAACTTTCATTGATAATCTCAATTCTGTGTGATTTTCTTACTGCACTGTTTTCATTCTAGCATACGAGTAATCCTTTGTGATTTTACTGTCTGGAAAACGCGTGCAAAATAAATCTCCAGCAACACTAGTAACTGAAAGAGGAAGGTTCATTTCTAAAAGAAATTTAATAAACCGAATTTCAATCGAATTACATCAAGGTTCTCTCTGGTATTTATATACACCCAAGTTCAGGCTGAGTTGTCTATGAAGCAGCAGCAAGCTGATGTTTATTAGCTTTTCCGTGCTTTTGTATTTCATGTGCGCCTCCATGCTTAATAGCAAAATCACATTACACAATTTCCAAAACGTAAAGTCTTCTCCTTTACTAGATGATTTCACAAATCAAAACAAGATGGCACAATTGTCCTTTCAGTTCTGGTGAAAATTCTGAATATTCTGCTTTCCTATTCAACATGATTAGAAGTTGAATATTACGAAGATGAGACACAATAGTAGTGGTAACTGTTTGCAAAATCCAATATGGCGGATAAAGACAGGCATGGTAGCCTCGATTTCAAATGAACCAATCATATTGTAGAACTGTATTCCTATACATGCGATACATTTCTATCAGAATGGAACCGAGTGCCCGTTCTAAACTGAAAATTGCAAGGAAATTTTTTATTATTTTTTTAAATTAAAAAACGTATTTTTTGCACAAAAAAAACGTACACCCATATTCAGGTCCAAAATACGGAAAAAAACGGGACAGTTGGCAGATATGCACCTTCAATTTCCTATTCTTCATCTTCAAAACTATCAGTCCTTTCTTTGGAATCATCCACCATCAAAATATCAATTAGAGGTACAAAGTCTGAGCTCTTTCTCCATTTCATAACATGGCAGATCGGGGGTATATGACATTTATAGGTAGGACTAACAATCACAACCCAGTATCCTTCAATTAAGTTCTTGACTTGTGTACTGATTTTTTTTCAGACAGAACCAGCACAGACTTAATGCATCACAAGAAAAAACACATACATAATTTATATATATCTGCAATGAATGCTTATTTTTCACACCACTTCATTGTAAGGATACATTCTGGGACAAACATTCACATTATGCCGGAATCAAACACCAGTGATACCACTTTGGCCCTTGGGTCACAACCTGTTAACTTTATAGATCTCCTCCCTATAACCATATATACACTTACTGAACAAGAAAAACACATATATACATTCAAATGACATTGGCCCTGTGGTTCATACCTATCCCACTAGGACATCATAACCTGGAAACTGTTACATCTCCACCCCATAACCATATATATATATATATATATATATATATATATATATATATATATATATATATATATACATACACACACACACACACACACTTAATCTGCATCAAAACACTAAGTCAGAGATGCAACTAAAATTATGTTACTCTGCAGGAACTTCACCTTATCAGTACATTATTTTGTCCAGGGCCCGGGGGGACCGGGGGGGGGGAGGGGGGGGCAATATAAAGGGAGTACAGGGATGTGTTTAACAACACTTGTGATTACATAACATGCATATTGCCCCTGACAAAAATGGTCTTTTGTGAATTTGATGGATTTACTGTATTCACACAAATTCTAAGAACACAAAATACCTATATTATGATTTACAGTTCTGTAAGAATACTGTACAACAGAGAACAAACCTTCTGAAAGTTTCTTCATCCTGTTGTTGAGGTCATCCTTATCCATCTGATCTTGCTCTATTTTCTTGCCAAACTCTCTCTTGGATTCCTCTAGCTGAAATGGAACATGAACATTAATACAATCACCAATTTCTCCTAGTAAATTATGTTTCTTCAAGAATAATTACCCAATCATAATACCTTCAGAAAAATACTACTACAGTAGTTCCTCTCTTGAATGGCCCCCCTGACCAGCGGCCACCTGCTTCTTACAGCCAGAATCCCTTGGCACCGACGAGTTTTTGTTCAAAAGTACCTCTCAAGAATGGCCACCCCTCTAAAGCGACATACCAACCAGCATATTAGTACAAAAATGTAAAATGTTCCCCTCACAAGCGGCCACTTTTTATTTCGGATCTGTCCAGAACCAATAATTAATTCATATCATGACGTAAGGTAAGTAATCAGATTATCTCTACTGTTGATACATGTCTCCCAATGTCAAATTTCCATTACTGAAAGAAGTGTTGACCAAAGTACATGTAACACTAAGATTAATATTATATCACTGTCTATGAAAGCCGACGTTTACAGGGTCAGCATAGGCTAAAAACAGATTTTGTGCATTAACACACACACAGAGAAATTAACCTTGAACAAAACCGGGTACCAGACAAAGACCAAAGAATCACGTGACAACACATTTATCACTTCCTTTATGAAGAAGACATTTCATCCACTCTACAAAAGTTTTGTCTGCATAATTAAATCGCATTCAGTTAGCAACATCCAAATAAATCATTACCAAACATTAACATGTTTTCATGTAAATGGAGACGTATTATTTTAGAAGAGAGTTGGTTATTCTACTTGATGACATCAGGTGGGGTGTGGAGGGGGTACTTGCCGAACAATTTTATGTAGAAAAGGCTTGAATAAAACAATTTTATGTTGAAAAGACTTGAATAAACGACATCATAACCAATAAGGAGGTTATTCAGCAGCAGTGGGAAAATGGAGCAAATGGAAAGAGAATTATGTATGTACCAAGATTTAAATGATGTTTTCGAAATGGCTTTGCAATGTGCATGACAACAATACCCACTCTCATATCACGCTTACGCCAAGAATAGGAACTATTAATGTATATTCAGTTGAAATAAGTCTATTATTATAACAAGAAGAACCTTTTAATAATTAATACTACTTTTAAACGAAGTTATTAAATGAAGATATTAAATGCTTTGAAGTATGTAGCTTTCTTACTACGTACATTACATATACTTCTCACAAAAAATTTAGTCCCCCTCTGAGAAGGCCACCCGTCTTAATAAGGCCACTTTCTCAGTGCAAAAGGGGTGGCCGTATAAACTGTACCTCACAAATCCAGCCCTCCCAAATTCTACCTTTTACTAAAGGGAGCTAAAAGTGTTTATATATCATGATAAAGATGTTTACTTGTGTTATTTCAGTCCACTGTATGTTGCAGATTTGCATTTCTGCAAAAGTTCATCATTTATTTGTCCTTGGGTGCCAAATTTGCTAACAAGAATAGCTTCCAGGGTTGACACTGACAGGCTGGCTCTTTGGGTGGTTCTGTTTTTTTCTGACCATTGAGAACGCTCTCTCAGCATTGCTGTTGCTGTACAGTATTGAAAGTACTGATAGCATTACTCTCCCAAGGGTTGGAAACAACAGTTGGCCAGATCCATCCTTTTTTTTTTCCTGAGAGCAACCCACTAAAAGATGGCTTACTTATTCATGCAAGCAATGCAGATGTGTCTAAACAATCTACAGTATTGCTTACGGACCCGGCCTTTTTCTGCGACCGAATGGAAGGAATCAACACTAATGATCTGTATAGAGAGTTTCAGCTTTACCAAATCTACAATTCTGACGCAGAATTGAATGTGGAAAGAACTGATCATCAGTGGCAGAATGCATGATAGGCCCCGTGAATTGATGGAGGAATGAAAGCAAACTGCTTCTCCCAATCACTCCTGTATTTTTGATCCCATTTCTTTTTCTTGGCTGGTGAAAAGTCATCAGTTACTTCTTTTCTTCCTTTTTTCGCTTCTTGCTGAGAAACTTATCCATTATGATGCTGAGATTTGCTGATGGGGTCAGATAAAGAGAACCACACTGTGAGACAATCTCTTTGTATTGGTGGATGAAAACCGGAAATCAAGCTGGATATGGTAAAGTACTAAGAAACATATCAGACACAGAAAAACCAGAAAGAGAAACAGGGAAACGGAAAATAATGTTTTTGTTTTTTAAAAAAATATATATTTTTTTTCTCGTGGAGTTGAAAAATCGGGAATTTTTTCTTAAAAATTGGGGAATCAGGAGATAGGTCCATAAATTGGCATTTTCCAGATCTTTTCAGTAGGGTTGGCAGGTCTGGTTACCCAATCATAATACCTTAGGAGAATAGTTAAGAGGTGGAGGGAGGTACATCCCTGGTCCCCTAAACTATGAGAGACAGCTTTTAGGTAACCCGACTGGAGGAGACTCCATCTGTTGGGACATGGCTTCAAATAGGGAAAAATTTCCCCCTGCAAATCCAGCGTAAGTTGTAAAGCCATGTCTTAAGAAGCTGTTGATCAATCTGGAAGGGTGATCTGTTGAGCTGTGGAAATAGGTCCTACCAGATCGAACTGGGCCCTTTGGGATGACAGATCTCGGAGATAAAAGCTAGAGAATGTGGGCTCCGATCTCCATCCAACGGAATGAATGATGTCAGTTGGCGAACAGTTCTAGTCAAATGCTAGGCTGGTGGGAACTGTTCTAACCTTGTGAGCTGAAATATGTATTAAATTTGTTTGAGCTGTGGTTATTTCTCTACATACCGAGCAAATAACCCACTAAATTCAGGATGAAATAGTCCTCCTGTCCTTTTATAATTAGTAGGAAGAGGTGTGATCTCCCTCTCTGTAGGGAAAAATGCCCTCAGACTGTACAAGTAAAAACACTAAAGTTGGCCCCAGGACGCTACGAATGCCTTGGAATAGAAACTGACCAATATGTACCCGTTGGTGATGGCATTACACATATATCAGGAATTTTTATAGCCGCTAGAGACTGGCACGTACATGAAATAATCATATCCTGAACTTAATCTGAAGTCGCTTAGGCTCCCTGTGCAAGTACCTAAATGTGTGACAATGACAAAGTGTTAGCAAATTGTAAAGGCAGAACTTAACCAGGATAGGAAGAGCAAAAGTTGGAAATCTAGATGGTGTATACTTTCCTTATAAGTGAAAAACTCCGATGTGTAATGGTATATCTTCCATATAAATTCTGGCTTTTGTGAGGTCTCTCGTGATGAGTGTGCTTCTTGACATGAGCAGAAGTAGTAACTGACACATTCATAGGCCTTGCCGCCAAGTCTTATTCCTATGGGGAGATCATTCGGCCTGACCGCCACATAGGTTGGCAGACAACTTTTAGCTCCCTTTAGCTAAAAGTAGTATCCGGGAGGACTGGATTTGCAAGGTAGTAGTAGTGCTTCTCAAGTATTATGATTGGGTGAAGTATTTAAAGAAGAAACTGCAAATACTCAAGTACAAGGTGGATCCAACTTTAAACTGTATAGATCCAAATCTGATGTTGTATAATGTGCCAAAAGATCATGGTCCATGTAGTGTGTTAGTATTAATCAGTTAAACAAACAAAACAAACCCTAATCAGTTGATGCATTATGCAATGACAGAGCAGGGTCTATGTTGTCTGCAGTTGGACCCAACTTGTATGTGAATATAGACTGCAGTATTGGTCCTGGATCAAAACATAATGTCTCATATATTTTTTCTGTTTTGGACTAGATTTAATATACCTATCGATATAGAATATCTTTGATGTTCTGCATGAATGCTGAAAGAAAAAGTTGGATGACAAAAGCATGTGCTGTACATGCTGCTCTGACATCTCTCAGGTACATGATTTGGATTTTTTTATATTGGATGCTATTACATAGATATAATCTGCAAGAATGTTCTGTTTATGCCAACAAATATATTGTAGTGGTGAGATAAGAACATAAATTTGAAATCTGGTAGTTGTATAAGTAAATAAATTGCTTTTTTCTATATGCCAAAATAATATATGTAAATTAAGTTCCATTACATGGGATGTTACATGTATCTTGTCCTATTTTGCCAATGCATAATGAATTTTAGTTGCATTTTTTTGTGACATGTAAGGTCCTGAAACTAATACAAAAATATTCATGTTTAGACCCAACTATAGAGGAAACCAACAAAACTGAAACCATTCATCACAATAAACTAATAAAAGAAACAAAATTACAATACAATTTACACAGTATTCACTCATCATCTTTTTTTTGGAGCTAGAAGGTGCATGTGTACTAAGTGATTTCTATCATTTGGGGCTCAAACCAGCCTCTAAAATATTGAAGCCAATTTTGTCACCAATCCTAAAACTGTGTCACAATTAATTTTTATGTCTGATGGGACTGACTCAAGAGTTTTGTGGAAATTAGCTATTTTCTTCAACCTTCAAGTAGATGACTCATTCTGTTCCTCACTGCCCAAATCAACATCACTGACATCTGACAATTTGAAAAAACCAAGAACCTAATGAATTTTACCTTATATTAACAACAGCAAGATTTTCTCATACCCATGACACACTGACCACAATTTGAGAAAAAGTGAAGAATTTAAATTAAATCTCATTATTCAGGGGTCTCAATTTTCAAATTTTACGGAGTTTCTAAATAATTCAAAGTTATGGGAATTTAGTGAGAATTAAGTTGGAGGTCAAACTTTTTAATGATGAAATATTTTCATAATCAACTGATGTTTATCTGGCTCTGCAAGTAAATAATATTGAAATATACATAATGCTCATCATTCTTTAAACAATATCCCCCACTTTCTATTGTAATCTGAAAATCTGATAAATAAATTAGTTAGGAGCATTAAACAGTAACCTCAAAAATAAGCACTATTCCTGAAAATAAGTGACTAAAATCCACTAAAGGCACATCAGCTCATCCCAGTGTGTTTCATGTAAAATATCTGATAAATCCATTCACCTCAGAGTAGGTTGAAGTCTCGCTCATTTCCTGGAGTTTCACATTTGTATGGTGTGCAGTAAAAATGTAATGCATAATGTTCTGCACTTGGAAACGTAAGTTTAATAACTAAATTTCATGCAAGTATCACCATTTGGGATTGAACTGTAATGGTTTCAATGAGAGGTAGTAGGTACCCATTTGATGCAAGACTAATTTAACTTTGCCTTCCAGTTGATTTGAAGTGAAATATCACAGTCAATGACTCCTAAATATATTTCACCATGATACCTATGGTTCAAACAAGCCATCTGGAGAATGAATCGATTTCCCCTGCAAAACTACTTTACGGTAATTAAAAATGATGTTAATAGTGGTACCATCTGAATTGTATTGTCTTTCTTGGTGAGGTCACTTTTGTGCCGAGACATAAGTTCTTTTATCTCTAGTTCCAGCATGGTTTTCTCCTTCTCCACATCCGATAGTTGTTCCTCAGCAATTGTTCGAGCCAGCTGTTCTGAATCAGCCCTTTGAAGAGCTATCTGCAGCTGTGTACCTATAGATTCCCTGAAATGGAAGAAATGAATGCCATGTGATGAACATATTGTAAAATAATTTCCAAAAGTAATTACATAGAGAAATATGTGCTTGTTAGTTGAAATTAAGTTGAACAGAGATGTAAATCATTTTTATCTGATCCATTCTGAGTCATAAAATGAGGATATTACAATTTTATTATAATACTATACCATATTAAATTGTGTTTCCATTTAGAATTTGCAGAAAGAATGTGAAAGAGTTACATACATGCCAACACCGAGAGAGATACAATCACAATTTTTGCTAATACAAGTTTTAAAAATGTGTCATCTGAGCATAGAAAGAGTAATCTATATATTACTAGTACTAATATTAGTGTCCCTATTTCATTGAGGACATAATATTGTATCTATTACAGGCCGCAACTACAGCATACTGTGTGAAAAATGTACATTTGTTTTACTATGTGTGATTTGGATTGTTTAGCCTTTAAAAGATTTTTCAGTCATATTGATATGATTTCTGCAGTGAAACAGTTAATAGTGATATCTAACACTGGGTCATCATGCCGCAGACATGTAGCATCATGTCCCACCCAGTCACATGTTATCCTGACACCAGGCCGACCACTCCTAACACTAACCTTTTAATGCTGAGCACCTAGCTAGCAGCTGCTTGTATATTTTTTTTTTTTATGTCTTTGGTATGACTCGGCCAGGATTCGACCTCCTGCATCTGAGGCAGACATTCTAATCACTTAGGCCACCAGAGCGGTTTTTGTTTTTACTACTGACCTGGATCTGCAGCTCAAAATACTTGGCAAAAATGGGCAAAATCCAAGTGGATTAGAAACAAAATACAAACAACAAAAAATAACGAAAATTTATTTATATTCAACACTCACTTAACTTGTCTAGATATCTAACTTCTGCCAAATGATTGTGGTCCACAAATTCTGCAATAAGCGTGACAATGTGCTCAAGATGGCAGCAATGGTGCCCATATTCCCCATGTCAATATGACCATTCATCCCAAAGGATTAGTGATAAAACAATTTTCAAAATGGCCACTATGTTGCCATACTTGAGGGCAGATCAAAAAAATTTCATTTAAGACCATCTCAACATTACAAGATATCTGCTCTTGGAACTGATATGAATTTCCATTAGGCTGAAATAGCAAGAAGATTTTCATGATGTCTGGCATTGTGACCATATTCTCCATGTTGATTTACCAGCTATCCAGGTGGTGTAGTGCTTATAAGATTTTTAAGCTGGTCACAATAGCAGCCATATGGACATGAGATCTGCACCAATTTCATTATGGACCAACTAGATATCCATTTAGGAAGAGTAGCAATAACAAGATTCTCAAGATCATGGCCATATTGACTTTCAGATCGGCATCATTTCCATTTAGGACCAATAAGACCTGTGACCACAAGAAACCTTCTAGCAAAAAAGCTCATGCTGATATGAGTTTCCATTCAGCTATACATAGCTAGCTTTGTCAGCTTGAAGATGTTGGGGAAACTGATCTTTATGGCTGTTATGTACAATTTACCAGAGCTCAAAGATATTATCTTTTGTTCTCAAGTCTCTTTCATTTCTATTAATAAAAATGAATGCCTGTGACTGCAAATGCTGTTTCAAATCATTCTAAATTTAAAGAATAACAAGGCAAACTAATAATAATTATTCATGACTGCTGAAGACTAAAATAACTTGCATGCAGTTAGCATCATTCTGTATTGATTCTTCATCTCTTTTATCAATATGTGCATTGTTACAGCAAAAGTATTGATGCATTGATATGTTGATGAATTGTTTCACCCCTAGTTAATATGACCATCCATTCTGGTGGTGTAGTGATAACATTTTGAACATGGCTGCTGTGGTGTATTTGATGGATGTCTGAACAGCACCTTTTTCATTTAGAACCAACCACACTTGTGTTAATCAACATATAGATGTTGGAAGACTAGATGTCAGACAGATGATGGACAACAGACAACATGCCATCCCATTAGCTCTTCTAGACTATGACCAGTACAGCTAACAATTAAGTAAAGAATCCAAAATATATAAATGGTTCTTGAGCCTTGCAAATTACAAGTAACATCCCAGGTTAAGATATATAGGGTAAATTGTCAAATGCTACATCTTTTAAAAAAAAACAACAGAGTTTATGAGACAAAACCCGTAAAAGGTAATGTCTAGGTCCACAAGTACATTAGAATATGTACAATATTTCTGGGATTAACCTAGTTACAAGGATCTGCTGTAGTGGAGATTTAAAACTGTTCGATGAAGACAAAGGTGGCACATTATACACCTGCCTTGTGTATAACAGTCCTCTATGCAGATAACAATTTCTTTAGCAGAAACCAACTTTATTCTTTTAGACACAGTGACTTTGACATTTGACCTCAAAATCAATAGATTTCTTCATTACCCTAAGTGCAAGCTATCCAAACTGTGTGGACAATCAAGGAGAGCTCAAGTTATCGTGCAGAAACTATTTTTCTTCTTTCAGTTAGTGACCTTGACCTGTGATTGAGCCTGAACTCAGCAGGCTTCTTCTTTACATCATGAGAAAGCCATTTACAAAGTATAGCAACTGCAGATGGTGGAGAACGCAAGTTATTGTGTGAAAAGTATTTTTATTATTTTGGTCTCAGTGACCTTAACCTTTGAGTTTTAAGCCTAAAAAACACAGTGGTCTAGTCCATGTGCAAGTATCTACAAAGTTTGATAACTAGATTTTAAAAAACTTCAGCTATTGTGCAAAAACTTTTTCCCCCACTGCTGATGGTGGAGAAGTCAAGTTCTTCTGTCCAAACATGTTTTTTTTTATTCTATTGGTCTTGCTGACCTTATTCTCGGAGTGTAAAGCCAGAAATTGACAGGGTTTTTCCTTAGCCAAAGTGCAAGTTATCAACAAAGTTTTGTTGTTGTTGTTGTTGTGGGGCTTAACGCCATTTTTCAGCACACAATAGGCTATACGTGGCGGCCAGTATTAATAGTGGAGGAAGAAACTGGGAAATCCCCGGAAAGAACCACCGACCCACGAGAAACTACTGGCAAGCTTTCTCACATATCCACATTTGCCGAATCCTAGACTCGAACCCACGCAGACAGAGGTGAGATGGCAGTGATCCGTAACGAAGAGCGCTTTAGACCACTCGGCCACTCGGGGCCCCCAAAGTTTTGTAACTGTCGAAACAATTTGTATTCCTTCAGTCATAGTGACCTTTACATCTGACCCCCTTATGGTGGACCCATACAGGTAACAACTCCATAAAGAGAGATGAAACTTTCAAATGCTTAAAAAGCAATTCACTTCCAAAATGAAATCCAAATTATAAGTAAGGGTTGCAACACTTTTGTGGTTACAATTGTAATCAGACAGAAAGATGGACAGACGAACTGCCGTAATTACAGATAGATGAGAGGAAATTGTGATTACTATAGGCTAACTGCATCTTGATACAGGCCCTAATGAACTGAAATAAATGAAAAAGCAATTATAAAACAAAATTTTATCATTTTCATGGAATCCATAGCCATGCCCACACTATGAGTTAGCAGCATACCGAGGGGCCTTATAGTGAGGGAACACTGTACTTCACAGTGAAGGAATACTATACGTTATAGTGAAGGAACATTACATATTGTAAAATTATCTGGAAACTGTTATTCTCAAAAAGTTGGCTCAATAGTAATATTTTAACATACTTTTCCTGTTCCAGACCCCGTAGATCAGCAGCATAGTCCTGGGCAAGTTTACTTTTCTCTTCCACCTCCTCCTTAAGTTCCTTCACCTGTGTTCTGTATAGTGACTGGAATAAAGAACAAGGTTTCCATGGAACACCGTATCTTGCTCACCAAAAGTATTATTAAATATAAAGCTTCTAAGACCTTAATAAAAAAAATCTTCAAGTTGTTCTTGGTAACATTGGGAAAACACCTTTTCCTGCCAGAAAATTCTGAAAAATTACACTCTTTTGGGGATTCTGCTGACACAGGTGAGATAAAGTATACCTTTAAATCTCAAATAGGTTAACAAATATTTACTTGATACTATATTTTTTAAAAATCATCCCAAACTGATAAAAAAAAATCTCTCAGTATTCCAGAAAGAGGAAGTAGAACTTTTAAAAATAAAAACGTTGTGTCAATCAAACATCAAAATAAAATATTCATGTTCAATAACTTTTTGAAAGTTGCCATCAAACATATCAGTTTCTTTACTCTTGAAGTATTGTGTTTAATAAAACTCGTTAATAACCACTTCAATCAAATATTGCAGGTTTTCAATATAACCAATATTCTAGTAAATATTAAAGATATCCAATTCATAGGAAGGAAGCAGTGGAAATTTGATAATATTTGAATAAAAATCAAAGCAAAGAACTAGAATTGGGAAGTTGTTAGTGGGACCTTGTTTAGTCTTTCAGTACCTCTAGAATCTCACTTATTTTTGTTGACTGAAAAACAAAAAGAAAAGTTGGTGAAACATGCTTTTTTAGCCATTAAGTTCCAATATCAATTTTCTTTTAATGATCATCTAAGTAACTGTGAAGTAACTTTTTGTAAATCCAGCTATTACAATGAGTTTTTCATCCTGTGTAACTTACCGAAAAGTACTGTTCAGCTTCAAGCTGATCCTGCAGTTCCTTCATCTGAAGGTCCATCACAGACAATTCTCTGAAAATAAGATGTATTCACTAATTCTACAGCTTTAAAACAACTGTCTTGTCTACAATCAATGCCACCCTCTTGCTGATGCTAAAGGGATTGCCCCACAATCATTGCTAGCGTTGATCACATTTGCGAATGAGTATGATAAAGCACTGATTAATATAAGATACTTTAATGTTACATGTACTTACAGTGTTCTCATTGTTTGACAGTCAAATGAAATCATGCCAGCTGATAAACAGTTAAGTTTTACGTACTGTTGAACATTTTTTTTTATTTTCTCCCCTTTACTTGATTTGATACAAATAACTAATTAATGTGATAATACAATGTAGGTCAATTACTAATTTAGTGTAACAATGCAACGAACATTTCAGACATCAAAACACAGACAATACTTAATTAGATTCTCATGGAAATGCTCAGTCATGCTGTGACAGTCGATTGATGCTTTTCACATTTGAATACATGACAGTACATCACATTTATCATGATTACAGTGAAACCAAATTGAAAATAAAACTGAAACATAACTTCACTTATTTAACTGGTATTTATTTTTAAGATACTGCCACCAGTAATTTACACATTTTAATTGATTTATATTTTCATTGTATATTGTTGCTTACAGTGTAATGAGAATTTTTTTAAATGAAAATACAAATGTAATGATTTTGATTCGAATTTAAGGGCACTAACTGCTGTTTTTGATCAAAAAATGAATGATATATCCTGATGATAAAAATGAAAGCTATACATGATTTTTTTCACATTCAGCAAATATGGGCCTATTGTTGGGGTACTTTTTATAAGAAAAAATTGGATCCACACTTTTACTCCTATGTCATAAGCTGATCTGCAAGTTATCTGGATGTACTATAACAAGGGAGTAGTGTACCTAGATTCTCCAAAGCTTCTGTTCACATATCTCTATTGGCATGATTTTCAGCAAATGAAAAAAAATATGAATGAATTTCTCATGGCAAAATTACCTTTCTCAAATGCTTGCTTTTGCCACCTGCAGAAAGCCTTGCATAAGACTAATGCCACCAAGTGTCATTTGCTGGCAGTCCATACTGCATGACTTTCAGCCTTACACAAACCTAGTGCCACCTAATGCTATTTGCTGACAGCCTGTACAGCAGGCAGCCATCCCCCACTTGTTGAAACAAAAATTTCCAGGTCATCTCTAGATTCTTACCTGTACAAAATTGGTTTTCTCCAATCTTAACTTATAACATTTACCTAGGAAATCAACAAATTTTGGCTTCGAAAATGTGCCTTTTCTTTTACATCAAAATCTATTGCCATTTTGACTCTCCAAAACATCTGAATTAGATACATCACCATATAACAAAATATAGGCTGTATCACTAGAAGCAAGTTATTATAACTACTAACATTTATATAAATTTCCATGTGACTTATTAAAATTCACAAAATATAAATGGTAACTTTACTCTGTTTAACAGCATGTTTCAGCGAAGAGAAGCAGTTGTTTCAAATTTTGACAAAAATCCCTTAAAAATGATATTTCTACTAATATAATGTAAACTCACTATGGACTGTATACTGAATGCAATTATTGACAAGAATACCCAGAGTATGGGACTCGACATTGAAAATTGCCCTAGTAGTCTGTAAATTTCTTCATATTTAGTATGGTGTGCTAGGAACATGTGTTGCAAAGATTAGCTAGGGGTGGGAGTGGTGGTTAAGGTTAATATTAGTAATAACGTTTTAACACTGTGTTCCCAGTAAGAACTCACAAATAATAAGCAAAGATTTAACAAAATATCCTTTTACTAACATTACACATCTAAAGTGGGTCTGGGCAGATATGGAGATGATTACAAAGTAATCAGTCTAGTTGACTAATCCACTCACCTGAGTACTTGGATGGACTATACAAACATGTTTTGGAAAAGCACCCAAATGATCCATATGACAATTGTATTTCAACTGATCGAAGAGTTCTACAACCTCTCAAAATTTCAGTAAGAGCTCACAATTATGACTCACTTTAATATCTTCTGCACTCAAGTAATAGCTTAAAATTTCATGTTTTTCCCTGATTTTTTAAATAAATATTTGCAAAATTAAAGTGTTCCTCAGTCAGGAACAAAGGTGTTATATCTCCAGACCTATTCCAAATTTTCTGGTAGTGTGAGATCCCCAAGTAGGACTGTTAGCCTTGCACAAGCCTAATGCCACCTGTTGCCATTTACTGGCAGCCTGACTGCTAGCCTTGAACAAGCCCAATGCCACCTATTGCCATTTACAGCCTTGCTCAAGCCAAATGCCACCTGTTGCCATTTACAGCTTTGCACACGCCAAATGCCACTTAATACTAGTCTTAATGATAATAGTGACACAACATAAAGCTTCTTCCTCCTTCATTTAATCCGTCCTTTTTCATTTAATCCAAAAACAAAAGTCTCTTGAAGGAGTCGTGCTCTACTGGGTGAAATGAATTTACAGAAATCCAAGATAAGACCTTTTCTTCCTTTTAGCTACTGAGTGTTGAAACCATCTATGATATTATTCAACGATAACAAAATTTTCAAATTTGCTGCTGTGGTGGACATACTGGATGTCAGTTTTGTTCCATTTTCATTAAGGACAAAGTTGACATTATTAACAAGTCTTTTGGTGAAAACCCCATGTCATAAATATTATCCATTTAGAGGGAGTGGTTACAAAAAATTTTTTGGGACAGCCATCATGGCAGCCATGTTGGATGTAATATTGTCACCTTTTTCATTAAGGATAAAATAGGTATCATAAGAAGTCTACTGGTGAAAACGCCATGTTGATGTTCATTTAAAAGGAGTCAAGATAACAATATTTTCAAGATAACCACCATGGCAGCAATATTATGAATTAAGACATTCTTCTCGAAGACCAACTGGATATCATAAGAACCTCTCTGATGAAAACCCCAAAATGACTTTCCATTTAAGAGCAGCAGCGTAAACAAGATTTTCAAGATGGCCACAGATTGGACATGAGATCAGCACCATTTTAATAAAAGATCAAGAAAACATAAGAAAACTTTTAGTGAAAACCCCATACTAACATGACGATTTCTTCAGAAGAAGTAGTGATATGAAGATTTTCATGTGGGCCACTGTGACAGCCATATTAGACATAAGATAGCAATTTTTTCATTTTGGACAAATGAGACATCATAAGAACTCCTCTGGTGAAAACACCAAGTCAATATGACTTTACATTCAGGAGGTGTAGTTACAAGATTTTCAACATGTTCAGTGTGGTGGCCATATTGGAAATCCGATTGGCACCATTTTCATTTAGGATCAACAAGACATCATATGAAGTCTTTTAATATAAACTTCATGTTGATACAACCATCCATTTGGGAGGAGTAGTAATTTTCAAGACAGCCACATTATGACCATGATGGTGGAAGTTAGATCAGCAATATTTTCATTCAAGACCAATGGGACATCATAAGAAGTCTTTTGGTGAAAGCCTCACATTAACATGACTTTTGTTCAGGAAGAGTTGCAATAACATTTTCAACTAGACATCAAATCTTTTAGTGACACCCCATGTTGATATAACAATTGATGTAGGTGCCCTGAAACCCACTCTAAACTGTTACCCTGAACCTAGGAGAAAAGACTGTCTGAAATGCAGTTAGGCTGTATATGCTTTTATGTGTTAGCATTAGCACCAAAGCCAGTGCCTGGAGTACTACAGTAAGTCTCATCTAGTTCTTAAGGGTGAGTTTAAAAATGATAATTCTGCAAGCCTGTTAGTATAATATCAACAACAGATTGGTTAATTTCATGCTTACATAGGTTTAATACTGATATCTTGTCTCATAAGAATTCCACATTTAAATTAATACTTTTTCATCATTTATGTATCCATTCATCCGCAGCCACAATATTGGAAGATGCCAATCAGAAAGCATACAATTTTAATAACAAACCTGAGGCTACCATTAGGATTCAGTAGCAGTTCCATCCAGAACTTCAAACGTATGCTATATAGCAAATCTAAATCAAACCATTACTATAAAAAAATGTTGCGCAAACAAGTTCAATTTAGAATGCCTTTCAATTAATGGTCTTCTTTAAAATCAGGAAAATGCCTCACAGAAGATCAAGAGATCCTCAAGTGACGGAGAGAATACTGCTCAGAATTGTACAGTCATAACACCCATGGAGATCCAGCAGTACTAAATTGCCCTCAGGCAGAAAAATTGATGACAACCCCATTCTTCGTGAAGTAGAAATTGCAGTTAGGTCACTAAAGAAAGGAAAGTCAGCTGGCATTGACAACATACCAGCAGAGCTCATTCAAGCAGGAGGAGAAGAGATAGTCAGTCCTAACAACAATCTTCAGCAAGATATGGCAGACAGGAGAATGGCCCACCACATGGACTTAATCCTTGGTCATCATGCTCCCCAAGAAAGGAAACCTACAGCTATACCAAAACTACAGAACCATCAGTTTGATCAGTCACCCGAGCAAAGTCATACTGAAGATAATTCTCAACAGACTAAAGCCTCAAGCAGAGAAAATTATTGCTGAAGAGCAGGCAGGCTTCCAAGCAGGAAAGAGCACCACAGAACAAATCTTCAATCTCTGACTACTTTGCAAGAAATACCTTCAGCATCAGCAGAATCTGTATCACGTCTTTATAGAGTTCAAAAAGGCCTTTGATAGGGTATGGCATGCAGCCTTATGGGCAACTATGAGCAAGTACAGCATCAGTTCAAACCTGGTGCAGGTTGTTGAGCACCTCTATGACAAAGCCAACAGTGCTATTCTCATCAATGGCAGCAGAGGAGATTGGTTTCAAACAACAGTCAGCGTCAGACAGGGATGTATACTGTCACCTACGCTCTTCAACATTTTCCTGGAAAGGATCATGGAGGATGCCTTGCATGACCACAAGGGCACTGTCAGCATCGGAGGAAGAACAATCAGCAACCTTCACTTCGCCGATGATATTGATGGTTTAGCAGGAGATGAAAAAGAACTGGCAGACTTGGTTGAGCGCCTCGACATAACCTCCACAGCATACTGTATGGAGATTAGGGCTGAAAAAAACAAACTGATGACAAACAACACTAATGGCATCAGTGCAGAAATAAAGGTCAGTGGACAGAAGCTGGAAAGAGTCACAAGCTTCAAGTACTTGGGATCAATTATCACAGATGATGGCTCCAAACCAGAACTACTTTTGCAGGATTGCCCAGACAACAACAGCAATAATAAGGTTGAGACCAATATGGAAAGATACCAACACTGCTTTTGGTTCCGAAATAAGGCTGAAGTGCTCAATTGTCATATCCATCTTTCTGTACACTTGTGAAACATGGACGCTCACATCAGATCTACAAAGAAGGATTCAAGCCTTCGAAATGAGATGCTACCGCAAGATCTTGGGCATCTCATACATTGACCATGTAACCAATGAAGAAGTCCACAACAGAATCCAATGAGCCATTGGATCCTATGAAGACCTCTTGACCACTGTAAAAAAGCGCAAACTGAAGTGGTACGGTCATGTCTCAAGATCATCTGGACTGGCAAAAACAATCTTGCAAGGCACAGTGCAAGGGTGCAGAAGAAGAGGCAGACAGAAAAAGAGGTGGGAAGACAACATTAAGGAGTGGACAGGCATGGAATTTGGAGATTCCCAAAGGGCAGTAGAGAACAGGGAAAGGTGGAAAGAACTGGTTGTAAAGTCAACTGTGGTGCCCAAACGACCTCTTAGGTTATGGGATTGATGATGATGATGAATGGTCACTGGCCATATATATTGTACAAATGTGTAACATTATATTAGTCATAGAAAAAATGTATTTGTTATGTATGTACACCATAAAAATGTTTAATTAGACTTAAAAATCTGCTTTTTTAAATGAAAAAATTATTCGGCAATCTCAGTAAACAATTAGTAGTTTCTGTGTGCCAAAAATGGATATGACATATATTTATCCCTTCTATTCAACCTAGCCATTCATGTGTTTCATTTCCCCACATAAATGTCTGTCATATATCTTACGATCATGCTCTTGTACAGCAAATATGGCGCACTGTGTTGCATACAGATGTAACCAAAAAGTGATAATGGGACAAAAAGGTTCTTTTTTTTTCCAAAAGACCCTGTTTACCGGAAAAAAATGGATTGAACCTGTGGGATCGAATAGGGTGAGGAATGGGAAAGTTGTACCATTTATTCCAATAGCAACATTCTGCTTGTGCATAAGGCATTTTGAGGACAGTTGCTTTTTACACCCTCCTTCAGTGATGAAATCCATTGATGTACAAATGAAATTGAATTTGTTAAAGACAGTGACTACAATTTTCTCAGAGACTGTCAAATATAAGAAGAAATTCTTTCCTTCATCCAAGAAGTTTGGATCTCCTAAATCCTGTAAAAAGCTTTATGTTGTTGTTGTTGTTGTTGTTCTTGTTGTAGGGTTTAACGCCATTTTTCAGCACAAGATAGGCTATACATGGTGGCCAGTATAATTGGTGGAGGAAGAACCCTGGAAAACCCCGGGAAGAACCACCGACCCACGAGAAGCTACTGGCAGGCTTTCTCACATGCCCACGTTAGCCGAGCCTGAGACTCAAACTCACGCAGACAGAGGTGAGATGGCAGTGATCCGTAACGGAGAGCACTTTAGACCACTAGGCCACTCGGGACCCCCACACAAAGAAAGCTTTATGGTGCATATGAGAAGGGATAGAAGGAGCGTAAGTAAAATATATCAAATACAGATTACAGTACAGTAATGTTACTGCAGATGTAAAATATTAATGTTTAAAATAATCACAATACTTTTTGAACATGCAGAGTGTAGACTTTGATCAAACTCTTTATTTAGCATTATAATAACCAATACGAACTCAAAAGAATTTTTTAAAAAAGAAATATTAGGTATTACTCTTGGACGTTTATCATGTACAAGTCTGCAGAATCAGTCATATATATATATCATGTTTACTACATGTATCAGGACATAATAGAATAATTTTTTTTTTCCTGTCCCAGAACTTATGGTGAAACATTTTGCATCAAGGTTATATGTCCCAAGACTTAAGAAATGAAATAATTTTGTGTTGAATTTGTGCCCCCCACCCCATTGCACAGTACAATAAAACAGATAAACAAAACACTTACTTGAAAATAAAATGAAACAAACACTAACCTTGTATTGTTATCATTTATTCCTTCTTTTTTTCATCATACGAAATTTATTAAAGAAAAAAAATATATCCACGAACTCCATATATGTAGCGGATGCCAGCTTGCGTATGCAATCTTACTGTAGTGTGTATCAATTACGTCATATAACAAAATTGCAAACAAGACAGGAATATCAACCGACTGCTTGAAGGCACCTGCCTATCATGCATGATACGTTATAAGTTTTTTTTTTTGTTGTTGTTTTTTTTGTTATGTTATAAGGAGCACAAGGACCAAGACTATTGTATCCACGTTAACTATACGACGGTATCTCACAAATAAAATTCATTATTTGAAAATACATTAACTGTGAGTACAAATGATAATCTTTTCGCTTGCATGGGTTACAAAAGTATTATTAAAGCAAGTTTTTGCTGTGTACACTATTTACCATGCAAATATCAATGCCTGTTTGTATCAATTATGATTACATATGGCAAATATAGAAGCCCGGGTGGTGAATAAAAACAACTGGCAGTGAGCAATAAACTCATTGCTTAAACTTACCAACAGGATATCAAATACAAAGGTTATTTTATTACAAAGTAAGCCAACCACAGAAACTGACTTTGAATTCTTCTAAGTGTGCCGATTTTTTTTTAACAAAGTAGGCCAACATAGTGAAGAAATCTTTGGTTCCTTTGGATTATTTTAAGTGTGCCATTTTTCATTTTACAAAGTCAGCTGACATAAGGAAGCCAGCATCAATTCCTTTTTACCAGTATTAATGGGAATTTTGAAAATAAATTGAAACAATTGAACAGTTCTGAAAGCGACACAATCCAGTGCATTGTGCACGCAATTCGATACAAAGCTGTACAGTAAATTCATTTTCAACAGTTTCATCTAAATGTTCCCTATCTATACTTTTTAATGTTATAATTTTCGACTACAAGAAGCATGTACTTTGTCTTGTGGGGATAAATGTACATCATTTCCGGTTGGCATCCTCTATAGGTGGGAAATCATATCTAAGGGGAAGTAACAGCATTTTACGAGTGGTTAAATTATTATTTCTTCTTTCCACTTGATAATTGTTTTGTTCTTTTTGTGCGAGTATAACGACTTTTAATCATGTAATGCAAATCTGATTTAAAAAGAAAAATGTTAGAGCATAGCCTGTGACCATTAATAATGTGATAGTGTAAAAGTTAAACCAAACTTTACCATAACTGAACACATGATAGGCTACACTTTACCCATAAACTAAAAGGAACATTTTTGATGAAAAACTTACTCCTTCAATTTCCGCAGCTCCTCTTCCACATTATATTTGTCATGCTTTATGTCTTGAATCTCCTGCAACAGAACAGGATAAAAAAAAGTAATTAGCTATCACCATCAATAGGAAGATGTACAATTACAATAAGATACTGCAATAAACAACATCAACAATAGAGCAATACACATTACATGGAGGCATCAAGCCAGGGAATATAATTAAGCATATGATTAACATTTATAAGGAATCCTATTGTTGCAAAAATAATTATTTTTCTATCAATCTGAACATTATCAAGATGAATGGAAGTCATCTGAAATCAGCAATATCAAGTTGTTAAAATTAAAATACTTACTGGTAAAATGCTAAGTTAGATATCCTTTGCAAAATGAAGGTTTTTTGTCCAAAAAGTACAGAGTAAAAAAAATAGTATCATCAATCAAACAAGAGGCCCAGGTGGTTCACATGTTATCACTCACATGTCTTATATAACTTTCCAGTTGAACATTTCACTAAGCAGGTTCATGTAGTATTGTAAGAACACAACCCTGCCCAAACTTTACATCATGTTGGTGTGACCTATTTTACTATATACTGATAAGAATTTGTTCAAAAGATAAAGGCATAACTAATATGCAGTCTCTTAGTCATAATCAAAGTCATCCAAGATCTTGATAAATAAACCCATTACTTATATAGAAATTGGATAAGAAGTATCTAGGTTTAGAGTCGTAACAAGCTGAGCCAGAACAATGGATGTATCACATTAATATGCACTTACTTATTATATAACCTATGACAGTGATAATATCAGCTTAAGGTGGAGCAATCTCTGATTGGAAATCAGTCTTTGGAGTGGTAACAAGCACAATCAGATACAAGGTTATCTCATTAATATGCGTAGATCTTGCTCCTTATCAAATTCATTCAAAATCTTGATAATGTAAGACTATGTACCACCTTTGATCAAAATCTGATCAAAAATATTGTATAAAAGTTCTGTCAATCCGATGCAAGGTCACATTATATAATATGCATGAATTTCTCTCACAATCATACTTGACCAAGATCTTGATAACATAGGCCTGTTCACCAAGTTTGATCAAAATCCTTACCCTTGTGTGGTTAAAAAAGATCTCTATATCAGAAGACTTCCTCAAAAACATATGCATAGGTCTCAGTCATAATAAAAATCATCCATCATCTTGACACTATTAGCCTTTTAATCAAGTATGATTAAACTTTAATCAAGTCATAAGCTCAGGTACTTATATGCAAGATCACCTCATTATTATGCATAGACCTAACTCAGAATTAAAAATATTATACATCTTGAGCATATTAGCCAAATTCCAATCAGAATTATGGTTCCCAAATTATTATTAATCTCAACCAATCAGATGCAAGCTCACCTCATCAATATGTATAGTTCTTGCTCATTATCAAAATTATTCAAGACCAGACCACAGATATGGTCTCCAGAGGAGTAAAGTCAGTCAATCAGGTGTCTGATTACCTCATTAAAATCTGCAGATCTTGTTCACTGAGGGCATCCAAGATCTTGGCAATACAAGCCCTTATTTCAAGTTTTATCAAAATCTGATCAGAAATATGTCTTCCAAAGGGGTAACAAGCTCAGCCAAGTATGTGTGATCTTTATCATTATCAAAACTGTCCAAGATCTTCTGAACATAAGTACATATTCCAAGCCTAATCAAAATCAGATCAGAAATGCAGCCTCCAGAGTGGAAACAAGCTGACCCAAACAGATGAAATTTCACTGCCTTTGGTATCCATAGATCTTGCTCATTCTGAAACTCATCCAAAATTGTAATGATATAAGTATATATTCCAAGTGTGACCAAAACTGGATGAGACATATGGCATCCCAAGTGATAACAAAGTTAGCCACCAGATGCAAGATCACATCTTTAATATGCACAAATCTCACTCATTACTGAACTCGTCTGAGATTTTCATGGTATAAACCCATATTCCAAGTCCAACTGAAATTCAATCAGAAATATGAACTACAGAGTACTAACAAGCTATTGTTGATTAATGGACAGATTCCACACAACATACACAGCGTTATACCATAAGCTCATACGGCCAGGGGAGCTGAAACTATATTAATTTATTTTATGCCTGCCATGTATTTACTCCAAGAAAATACTACTTACATTATGTTATGTTTGAATTTATTATTTTCTGTGATCAATGCAGCAGATTAAACAGCTCTGCAAGCAATTCTGTATTTTAAATAAACAGAAATAAACTTCATCTTAACGGTGTCCCCTGGTATACAATATAGTTTTAAGTACCGTAATGTACCACATATACTAACTTAACAGTCTAACTTATGAGTCTAACTGCAAACTGCACAGACCCAGATCTGCCATCACATAATGAGGAGTAATCAGTAGAACAAACAACAAAGACCCTGATCTGCAGGCGCCTCATGTGATGGCAGATCAGGATCTTTGTTGTTTGCAGTTTGACTTGACTTATAAGCAAATACAGACAGTATAAGAAAAACAAGATTTATGGTTTTCTCAAATTTTAGGAAACAGTAAGAGAAATTAGAAGAGCATAAATTAAACAAGTGAAACTTCCCTAAACTAGCCCCTCTGCAAAATGGTCTATTCTGAAAACTGACCTCATTTTCTGGTCATAATAATGCCAGGTATAATATTAATTTAAACCTCCATATTCTGGCCACATTGATCAATTTTCTGTGTACAAAGCCAGGCAAAAATATTTGTATGGCCATGGCCTCCTGTCCTTTTGTAATCATCAATCAGAACAATTCAGGGCAATGGATGCCTGTGTCTTACATTTTGCAGTTGCTTTTCCCTGTTCTTCTGCTTCACAAGGTCTTGTGATTGGGACTTAAAATCTCCCTGCATCAGATTTCTCCTCTGGATTTCCTGCTCCACTTGCAAGGACAAATTTCTGGACTGTTAGAATAAAATGACAACAAAGGTAATTGTTTTAAAAGAAACTAGAGAGAATAACTACATTCTTATTTAAAAATCAAGAAGACTAACTGGACCTGAAATGACTGACCTAGCTGGCATCTGCATAATGAACAAATGCAAGAGGTGCTGACAAGAAATCACAGTCAGTAGGATGCTTATGTTGAAATTGTTTCCAATGCTCTAGGTTATGTATTCATGACAACAATTATTTCAAGGGTTTTCTAATTTTGTATTTTTTATATATCTGATGACACATCAGCATCACTTGTCCAATATTAAAAGATTCCTATGCCAGGATGCTTTGTACCAAAGTTGGTCAAATTCTGTTCAGCAGTTTATTTTTGGGTAAGGTTGCCTAAATGTTTGATGGTGGAACAATCATTTATTGTATTTTTCTGTACAAAATTTGGTAAAATGTGGATGAGTGGTTCTTGAGATGAAGTGGTTTAAATGTTTTTCTACTTTTAGCAATAGCGGCAATATTTGAAAATAGACTTTCTATCATGTTTGGTTAACTTCTTTTCAGCAGTTTTTAGACAAGTCATTTAAACCTTTCATCACTATGGACCGATTTTCCAGTCTAGGGGAAATAAGTCTGTCAACCCTATGGACCACGTCACTGGTCTGGGGCAGTGTTCTTCTTTACAGTCAAAGTACCCGACTACATAAACTTCGGCATACCTCTAATAACTTCCTTCTTGTAATGTAGATATTATATTTGGATTATCTCATGAGGTAAGCTTGAATACAACTAGAAATCTCAAGGAAAAAAGGCACTTTTTGAGCATGTTTTCCGAATAGTGAATTTCTATTCAAAATGGTGAAGAGTTCAAAGCAAGATGAGAATGAAGTGTCAGATTATGAATTATCAAAATATTTAGCAGTTGTGACCTAATACAGCTGATTGAAAATGAGAGAAAACATCTGGAGAGGAAATGGAATGTGCTTGTGGGTGACAGTGATGATGATGAAGTGGACTTTAAAGGTTTGAACCTAAGGAAGTGTATGCTTCACACGTTTTTGTTTGGACAAAAATCTTAGAACCAAAGGAATTTATTTCAGTTTTCTGGTAGAGTTGGACCCACGTGACTGTTAGATGGCTCCAGAAAAGCTCTGGAATACTTTCAAATCTTTGATTTAGATAAAGTGTTTGAAAATATTGTCCATGTAATGAGGTAAATGAATAATTGCTTGTGCATTTTACCTGTTGTGTTACCTGTTTGCACCTGTATTTTAACAGTTACAATAGATATGCAAATTGTATTGAATTAGTCATACAATTTGACTTCTAACCTTCAATTTGATAACTAATCCAGTCAGTTATCTTTAAAATTGGAAAAGTTATATTATTTCAAAATCCACAAGTCATTTTGCTTTACAACTCCAAAGTTACTTAGTGTTTAGGGCAGACCTGCCAACCCTGACGAGTCCGTCTAAGTAAGGCAGTTGATTTTTCTCCATAAGATTGACCAGTTTTCAGTAAGGTGTAACAAAATATCAATAACTGCTACTGTAAAGCTGGAAAACGTAAGTAAAAGTTCGACGCAGTGACAATAAACAGTATGTTCAACTGAAAAGTTTCTAAAGTACGCGTAGACTTTATTTACCACTAGTACAGTTGCACAAACTTTAATTCCAAACCCTATGCAACTCAATGGCTTGTTGCTATCTCTCAGCTTGACGTAATTCTTGGAAGTTCTTTTTCCATTTCACATGACGACAGCAATCATATCTCCCGCCATGAGACATACTCAAATTGGCATGTGATGTCCAATAAACATAATTGTGTCCTTTCCAGCTTTTATTCACAAGAATCTGAATACTCCTTTCTATCCTTCTGTGTTGATTATTAACACTTTTTTAGAAGTTTCTTTTCCCTTTCGCCTTAAACATGCATCGCTTTCTGGACGCCATTTTTAAAAAAATTCTATAATCAACAGTTTTATCATGCAGACGCTTCGCATGAACAAACATGTGCAGTTTAAAGCGTCTGGGGTGCTGCTGTACAGTTAGTCTGGTTCCCTGACTAATTTTACTAATTCTAATATGAAAATCGGATCCATATCAAACATGGATGAACCAATTATCCGGATTTTTTTCGGCAACGATCATTTTTCTGTAGTTTTTTGCTTGTATGTCGTAAGTCCATATTTTAAGCATAATTTTCATAAGACTTACAGCAAAATCATAAGAGTTGGCAGGTCTGTTAGGGTTCTATGCATGCAAAGTTACTTAGTGATGAAAGGGTTAAAGGGCTTTGTATTTTTAACGACAGCAGTATAATTGATGGTGGATCATCATTTGTATGAAAATGAAAGGTCTCTACACTAGTATGTTTTTGGTCAAACTGGATCCAAGTCTGATAAGTGTTTTTAAGAAAAAAGTTCTTTCAGGATTTTCTATTATTAGTAATAATGGCCATATCTGAGGTCAGAATGGCATTTTTTAAATATAAATCTTACAAGACTTCATGCCAGGATATTTTCAATAAAACTTTCATCATATTTTATTCAGCAATTTTTGAGAAGTCATTTAAAGGTTTGGTTAAATTCTATTCAATGATTTTGGAGAAGATGTTTAAAGTGCTTTCTACTTTTGTAATGATGACCACATTTGATTGTAAGTACATAAATTGACAGTTCTATTACTGGCAATACAATACATGTTTCTTGCTGGTGCATTTTATTTTTGTTTTAATAAGTTAGTGACATTTTCACATTATTTACTACTTAGTCTAAAAGTAATTTATAAAAAACAAAATTGATCCTTAACTCTGCTGCTGCTGGTGATAATAAAAACAACAGAATGCTGCCACAATTTTCAAGTAAAAGTGTATCATCAGTTGAAAATCAAAACTACAAGTTAAAAACTGATGGGCTTTGAATCAGTCATTTCTTCTGAATACTGATACACTTACAAATTTATAAACACATACCAATAGATAATCTGCTGGAGTTAGGATCTTGCAGATGTATTGACAATATTGAAAAACATTCAACTATGTTCTGATGAAGTTTTTCTATAAGTTCAAAGTTAAGTCTGAGCGACCTGTTTTTACACTGTATTGTAATGCACATCAAAATTTTGCTAAGAATAGAAACTGTTAATGCCTGTAGATTATGAAAACGTATGTCTCTCTTCATACTGGGAAATAATCCCACCTTTTCTGTCTCCATCCTATATTCATTCTGAAGGGTTGCTACTTGATGTTTGTACTGCTGCAGGTCCAAAGACAGCTCATTCTTGCTTTGCTCTGCTGCTAATAATCTCGCCTCTATGTTCTGCTTCTCATTTTTCTCCCTGTCCAATTTAGCCTGCATTTCTACAAACACATGCGAAGAGTTAATACAAATGTTACAACCGCTGTTCTTCTACCATCTCATAACTATCTCAAAAAAGATCTTACAACTTTTAAAAGATTATGTCAAGAAAGGATGGATATATTTTGCATATGAGATAAGCAGATATGTCTGTATCAAGCATCTACAACAAGCTGGATGGATGCACAAATACACAAGTAGGTAATGAACTCATGTTCAAAAACATGGTACCATAATGTATCAATTCTGATCTGATCTTGCATTTTCAAGATAATTCACTCTAAAAGAAGACATAAAGTTATTCAAAAGAACAGATAGCCAAAAACAGAAAATGGGAATTTCCAGGAATAAAAGACAAGTTGGTTTTTCTCTATCCTTTTATTCTTTTTAACTGCTGATTACTGAAACCATCTTTGATATTCTTGAGAAACTAAAACAAATACAAAATTTAGTAACCAAAAAATATTTTCTTACATGTTTGTTAATATGTTTAAACAATACTTGTAAATGGAATACAAAATTCTGTCATTATATTTTTACTTGAATGTTACATCATAGATAAAAGATAATAATAAACTTGTCTCAGAAATCAATCTCAAGATTACTCTGATAAATCAACCCCCAAAAGCCGAGCTGATACTGAATACTGTACAATGCTAAATTTGTTTGCTATTGAAACTACATCATTTTCTTCAGATATATCCACAAACTGAGCTTAAAAAAACCCAACCCCCAAACCCCCCAAAAAACCAGGGCTAAGACATGGATCTTAAAAACAACATCCAAGTTTAACTTGTTTGTTGGACTACAACTAAATACAAAGTCTGGTCATAACTTAATTTGTATTCATCAGTATATTTGTACTGGTCAATATCCAAAGCTCAATGAAAAACAAAAATTCAAGCCATCACATCTGACTTGAAGCAAAGGTCAATTAAGTCTGGTTTTCATAATTCCTTTAAAAAATTCCATACACTGCTAGTCATATCTGCAGTTTTCATTCAGAACCAGTTAAATATTGCAATAGGTGTTTTTTAGTGAAAACTTCATGTCAATTTGACCATCTGTTTATCAGGAGTAGTCATATAAAGGCTGCCATTTTTTAGGTCGGATCAGCATCATTTTAATATAGGAACAACCATATAATGTTTCAGCAAAAAACATTTCAACCAGTAATGATTAGATAATGGCAACCATGGTCATCATGTTGGAAGTCTGACCAGCACCATTTTCATTTAGGACCTGCTGTCATATCATAAGAAGAATTTCAGTAAATGGCCCACATAAATATGAGGTCAGATATAACTAGTGTGTTTTTTTTAAAACTATGACACCAGCCTACATATGGTGGAATATTAAATATTTAAAAGACTGAATGTGCTGACTGGCTGAAAATAATTACTGAAAAAGTGAACACAATTTTTTTCTGAACAAGCATACAAAAGGTTAAATTGCACACAACAGTACACTTGAAAACCATTTTTTCATTTTATTAATGTCGCTGCACACATACTGTTAAATGTAAACAGTGAGATTTCACTGGGTTGGATTTTGATAGTGGGCTCCAGCAAGGGCATTTTCTCAAAAACAAAACAAGCCATACAGCATATTATTTCTGTAGTTTTTTAAGTTTATTCATGGATGTAAGTGTTAAGCCACTCTTTCCATAAAAGGATATCAATTGCACAAAATATTAACATTATAGTCTGTGGAAACTGAATTAAATGTCATCCCCATGACCGTCTGTTAAGATGAAGTACCATATCATCCAGCACACAATACATTTTGACCTGGAAGTCATCTTATACTCCGAATAAACTTTTAAATGAATTATGTCATTTTGAGATGTAATTGGCAAAATCGAAAAACAGGTCACATAGCTGTACCAATTCTTGTTCACAAACCATGCCAATAAATTATTATAAACTAGTATAACTTAATTTAAATTTTAATTTCTATTATTATTCTGTATGTATTTGTATGCGTTTGTGGATCCTGATTTCTCCAACATAAAGTAAATGAAAACAATTCAAGAGTTCACAATTCACAGGCTACATGGTACTTATGGTCTACACTCTATAAGTTACTGTTACTTATGCAAAGCATATAGTTTGTCCATAATAAAATATGAAAGGATTTTGCTTTATTCATCTTTTACCATACCTCATTCTTCCTGATCATATTTTACCTATAGGTCTATTGATGCACTCAAGTGATTACCAGTACATCTTTTTCACTGATATAACCAATCCTACAAAGGGAAGTAATCCATATTATTGACTCATGGTTCGAGGAATATTTATAAAACACCATCAATTAGGCACATTACTATCATATATTCATAATAATGCCATATATTCATAAAAGAATACCATACTATAAGGTAGGTTAAAATTCAAAACAGACATGGTCAACTCATAGAATATAAATGATTCATTTTTAGTTTTGCACATCTGCTTAAAACAATGTAATGTCAACACATATTCATTCTTAACAAGCTATTATTTTGGCATCTCCCTTTTATTATAACTGATGGAATTTTCATTTAGTACCAACAAGACACAAGTCTTAGAATTAAATAGCTGTCATCATGGCCATTCCCTGCTAGCCTGGGGATGTAGAGTAGACCTGATGCATCCTCACACGTCATAAGAGGGGACTTATGGAAACAGGAGCTGCAGCTGCACAGTGGTTAGCATGCTGAACTCCAGACTTAAAGGGTGTGGGTTCACATCCTACCAATTTGATCAGCCTGAATCACCTACTGTTGTGTGTCCCTGGACAAGGTACTTTACTCCAATTTCCTCAGCATTAAATGACCATCTTGTGCTGCTATACCCAACAACACCAAACAACCAACCAATATGGCCAAGTAATGATACAAATTGTTCTAGATGCCCACCACAGTTGCCACACTGGATGTTTGATGAGCACCGTTGTTACTTATACTCATGTAGACCTTGAAATAACTTTTTGTGAAAAGTTTCATGGCTATTCTCCTAGTAGTCTAAAAGAAGTGACAATAATAAAACTGGTTCTAATGGAGAGATGACAGATGGATGACAGACAACAGGTCATTACACAAGCTCTTCTGTCTATGACCAGTAGTGTCAAAAATAAACAAATATGACAAGACAGCAGAGCCACAGGATTCACCAATTAACTCACTCCATATTTAAAGTAATGCAATTGATGAATATCCACAACATTATTAGGAACCATTACTTTATGTATATTTCCAAAAATCCCATCAGATGGTAAAAATCAATGCACTGACAATAAAAATACAAAAATTCAAAGTAGTTCTTTTCTGCTAAATACATATTTTTGAAACTGACTATTATACATTATATGGTAAAACAGATTGCAACTACAGTCAAATTAACGTCAATTTGAAGAAGAAATAATAAAAACTGAGACAAACAAATATTTGGATTGATAAGTTTAGGTAATGCTAAATCTGCATACTAAGTATAAGGGGGGGGGGGGATAACTAGTGGCACAGATGAATTGATAATCTAAATGAATGACATCTGGATGCAAGAAGTCCTTCTGTATCTATCTGTGCTTGTGTTAACTTATGTCTAAGTGAAACAATAACCTCTGATAGCCTCCAGGTTGGCCTCTTCTTTTGGATAAGCATTGAACCTGTCTATTGTTGCTTTGTGGGCGGCAGTCTCATTTTCCAGTTTACCCATGACAGCCCTGAGTTCCAGTTCGATATTATTCTTGTGCTGAAAATACATCTGAATAAGCTTATGCATTCCAATGACTGATACCTAACAAGATTAAAAAAAACCTGATCATAAATCCAGTATGAACAATTCATCAAATTCAAATCAAAGAACATATGCTCCATTGATGTATTAACTGTAACTGGAGCTATTAGGAACACACTGAGCACTGCTTTCTGTAATTTTGTTCTGCAAGGTCTTAAAAAGAGAACAATGAAGAAACAACATGCCATGTGTCCATCAATAATGGACCATAACTCTTGTAAAATGATGAGGTTAAAAGCTGGAAAACAAACTCATGCAGAAGTACAACTGTAAGCTGCACAACTTGCTTGAAATTTTGGATGCACCTGTGAAAAACCAAGAACTGCAAAAAAAATGGGCAAACACTCCACTAATTATTAACTGATATTGAAACCTTACAAAGAATTCATGGGAAGCGAACATCTGCAAATTAAACATATCTTATATCTCTTCAAAATAAATCTGAATACAACATTTACTTGAAATCCTAACATCATGTAAATGATAGCAGGGAATGCTGGAAATACAACTCATTCATGGTCTCATCGACATAAATCGACATGCCAAATTTAACTGAAACCAAACAATCCTTGTGAAATAATGCTGTCAAACCTGGGTTTGGAGAAGATGCAATCAAGCACCATAACTCATGTAAACACTGACATGGAATGCTGGAAATCTAAAGCAATAAAGATCTCAAAAATATCTAGCTGCATGCCAAGTCTGAACTTATTAGAGCTCTCATCAACATAAAGCTGCAAGCCAAATATGGCTGAAAACCACAAAATGCTTTGTCACGTAATCTTCCAGAATCAAACTGATCATGGACGAAAGGACCTTTGAACGAACCAAGAGGCACATGGATGTACAGCCATTATTAATATAGGTCTCTGCAGACTACATCAAGCAAAGCCTTAATGAAAACCTACACAGTTTCTGTTTGTTCTCTTTCCATGGTGTAGGACGCTAGGTAATAAATTCAACATTCAAATTAAAATAGTATTATTTCCATTTAAAAAATCCAATAAAATCAATCTAGACATATGCCTTTTAAAATCTATACAAAAAAGTCGAGCATGCTGATGGATGTTAAATCTGACAATAGTTTCTAACTTCGTTTATTTTAATCACCTTTGTAAGCATCATCACATTTTCTTGTAATTTTTGCAGGTCTGAATGTGTTGCCCTTTCCTTGGCAATGGCATGATCAAGCTCTACCTGTAGCGATCTGATCCGCTCTGAAAAAAGGATGCAATTTGTGAATTTAATTTTGAATTCAATTTTCTTCCAAAAATATTCAACCAATTATTGAAGTACAGACTACTGCATCTAATATGAAAATCTAATAAATTGTTATTGAACTACATTTAAAAGGTTTTAAATAAATAAGGGTTCTCATGCAGACTGTTTTGCTTGTGAACAGCTAATTATCTAATGTTATACAACTTTCAACAAGAGTAACAAAGACAGATTCCTTCTTATACTAAGTACAAACCATCCTGGTCAAAGTACATGAGCTGAAATTATAATTATTGTACAGGAAATAAATGGTATGACATGATACACAACACTTTTTTGGTGGACACAGGAAAACTTTAACAAAAATGTTTTTAACACTGTTGATAATAACCATACAGCAACCAGCATAAAAGTATTAATTATGTCTCATTATATGCATAAGTATTAACAAAGGTATTGTTTTCCTTTCAGGGTTTATTTTCAAAATTATATAATAAATAAAAGTACCATGTAATTCTTCTGTTTGTGATGACACATGAACTCTTGTGTTCTTCTCCTGTTCCAGGGCTGTTTGAAGATTCAACAGGTCTCTCTCCAGGTTCTGTTTTGCACTCAAGATGTCCGAGTATCTGACATTTGCATCAGAATAATTTTGTTCAGCTATGTTCAACCGCTAAAATTAATAGAATAGTAAAGTGATTTGAGCAGTTTCTCACCAAAAGTAGTCATAAATTTGTTGTTTTTTTTCCTCCATGTGTTGAAATGATCTGAAAGTTGGATTTTGGAAAATTTCCATAGTAGACATTCAGATGCAATAAATTTTGGTAAGAACAGGGTTCCCCACTTTCTGAAACAAAAATTTCTGAAAAAAGTTTGCTCCAAGATATTTTTTCAAGGTCATTTGAGACCATTACATAATTAAATCATTAACAATTTGGCTTAGAACAGGTGCATTTTCTTTACACAGTTTCTATTAACTCTCAAACAACATTTTAATTAGAGATAATGACAATGGACAAAACCACTCAATATAACACTAGAAACAAGTATAACTACTGAAATTTGCATATAGCTCATTTTAGTTTACTGAATAAAAATGTTACCTTTACAATGTTTAACTGCATCTGTTCATTTTTTAAGGTTTTATTGACATAAAAAACATATATGTAACACATTTATACTGGGGCAATATTTCAACCGTAAGACAAATATGTCTATAGATCTAGACAATTATATTTTTGTCACTGTAAGATGAAAGGAAAGAAGCTTAGAAAAGAGATAGAGAGAAAAATGAATTTTTTTCAGGGGTGGGGAAGTTGAGGTGCTGAAACTAATTTTAATGAGGTAATACTTACTGTTTTTAAAATGTATCTGACTCTTTTCTGAATGGAAAATACCCTGACCATATAAATGAGAATTGATCCTACCACAGGGTGAACCAGAAGGTTGAAGAATACAAGAACACCCATGGTCCAACCTACAGATACTCTGCCCATGCTTACTTTCATTCTTTTTCAGGACACAGCCTAAACTGTTGGGGCATCAGCATGGGCCAGAAGGAGAGAACCTTGCAATTGCAAGAGATAAATAGCACATTATTAAAATTAGTTTTACTGCACCCTCCCCCATTATATCTTATTATCAGTAATAAATAACCTGATCATACTGCATAGCTGAATTTGTCAGTTTGGTGGAAGGCTAATCACCCTACAACTGGCAAACCCCCCCCCCCAAAAAAAAACAAACAGAAGGAATACTCACCCTCCCTGTAGAACAGAAGACTATTATGAGATGGTATCCACATGGGCCAATTTTTGAGCTACGGCAATTGGACCCCCCAAAATTGCCCTCACCTTGGTGAGTCAGTGAGGTTAAAGGAGGATATGGCAGTGTGAGACTGCCAAAACATGGCTTTCATCACATCTTCAAGATATGAATGAAATAGACAGGCCCATGAGGTAGCAATGGCTCAATCATCAAGGGCTTTAATTTTCATGAAAGGCAGGTCCCTATCGCTAAAGGACTGATAGGCTCTCTTGATAGTTTTTGCAATCCACCTTGAATTTGTGTAAGCTCATATATCAGTTAAAAGGAAAAGCTGCTTCCTACACTTTCTTCTCTCTTTAGAAGCTACCAAATTAATTTTTTGTTTTTTAAAAAAGCCCTAACTGTGCATAGAAGTCTATCTTGGTCACTACCACCACAGATACAAATGAGATTGTGAATCGCAGTCGGGAGTGGAGCAACCAATGGAAGCTGGTTTTTTTGCTAGAACAGAACTTGATTGGCCAAAAAGAGAAACCAACTCATAATTTTTATTGAACATTTTACAGTCTTGCTCTTTGGATTGGGAATGAAAGTCACTTCTTCACCTCATGGACACTACAGAGTGCAAGAAAACAGTCTTAAGGGTAAAGTTCTCTTAGGAAGTTTCACCCATAGGCTCATAGGGGTTTTATTTAGAGACCACAAGACAAAAGAATGTTTCCATCAAGGCATCAGTGCGTGAGATAACAGTCTTTGCAGCTCAAAATACCTTATCAGGTTTGCTAAGTGAGAGTCCATCCTGATGGCCAGGCCTTTTTTCCAAACTTTAACTCTTTACCTTCAGCTAACACATATATGCATCACTAAAAATAGCCTTGCTTCTCCACACAGATGCATGTGTTGCTAGCAATACTCTCTCTGTCCTTGTTAACTCATACATACGTTTCCGGCCAAGGGTTGGGAAACCCAGAGATGCATCTATGCATTCCATTTAAAAGCTTTGCAATAGATGAAATAGCAAACTTCCAGTCTCTTTACAAATATTTAGCCAATGAAACTAGTACTTAAATAAAATTATAAACGTGTTCTATTATTAGTTTTACAGTGGGAATTACCACTGCAAATGAGGTCAATTGTAGAAAGTAAACAAAATGGCAACCTTCATGCATATTCCAACAATTCCAATGCAAGTTTTTAAGCATTTAAAAATGATAACAATGCAATTGACATTGACTTTAATGAACAGAATCAAGATGAAGGATTAGAAATTAGTATATGTCCTGTTTCAAAAACAGATATTTCAGATTTATCTGAATCTGAGGATGAAACATGTGACGATCTTGTATAGTCATGGGGCCAGTATATGTCGATGACTTTAGGGCCAACATTTCATTTAGATGCAAGTGAAAGATATATTAAAATTTTTCCCAAAGAAATATTTCAGTCATTGGTAACTGAAATGAATAGATATGCCAAAAAGTAAATATGTGACAAACTGATCCCAATATGAACATTAATTCCTGAGGATTATATGTATTTCTTGGTGGAAATGAGTTGCACAAAACTAAGGTGAGTGTTTTGAATTTTATTCCTCATTAAATTAGGTAGTCTGCATGGGACAAGATTGATACAGAATTCTAATGTGGACAGCATGTGCACTAACTCAAGTAGTTCTCAATAAGGAAGCCATTATGTCAATCTGAGGGGGCCACTAGTGGTCGAGTGGTCTAAAGCACTCACCGTTCCAGATCACTGCCATCTCACCTCTGTCTGTATGAGTTCGAGTCTCAGCCTCAGCTAATGTGGGTATGTGAGAAAGCTTGCCAGTAGCTTCTTGTGGGTCGGTGGTTCTTCCTGGGGTTTTCCAGGGTTCTTCTTCCACCAGTTATACTGGCCACATGTATAGCCTATCTTGTGCTGAAAAATGGCATTAAACCCTACAACAACGTCAATCTGAGGTTCAGCCTTGCAATCACTGCTAGGAGGCAGGCTGCTTAACAGGCTTAGTAGCCAAGGCACTCAGTACTTGCAGAAGGTAAAGAGTTAAGTGTGTTGGACAGAGCTGCCCTATAGCCATTAATAACATAAAATGAATATTGTTCCTCTACAAAATGCAAGAGAAGATTAGCCACTGTGCTCATAGAGGGACAGCTGGGGTTGACACATTTCCTACTACACCAATCACAAAAGATTCTCTATCTGGCATCTCTGACCTCAGAAGCAGATATCTCCTGGACTAAATGATGCACTTAGTAACTTCGTTTGAAACTTGTCATCGCAGAAAGATAGTGTGAGATGAGCAAAGAGTATAGGTGAAGAATCTGTGGACTACTGTTTAGGAGTAAGCCCCAGTTCTGCAACAGGAGGTCCCACCCCTGGGATAATGTCCTGGGATGGTCCACAAGCAGGTTGAGAAGATTTTTAAACCACAATCACAGTAGCCAGAAAGGGGCTTCCAAATTGAGCTGAGCAGTGCAGTTCGTTACTTTGTGAAGTACCTGTGGGATCATCCTAATTGGTAGGAAGTCATAAACAAATAGACGATCCACTTCAGGCTAAAAGTGTCCACTGCCCAGGCCCTCTGATTGAGGACTGGGGAAATGTAAAATGGAAGCTTGTTTAGCCTTGTAGCAAACATGTCCACCAATAGGGTCCCACAAAGTTGAAACAGGGAATTCACTACAGATTGGGGAAGAGACCATTCCATGAGGACCAACTTCCCTTTCCTTGACAGACTGTCTACCAATATATTCCTTTTGCTGGTAATGTTGTTAACTAGAAGCCTCCTTTTCTCCCCAGGTACACTACCATCAATGTTTTGTTGTTGGAGACTATCACTCAATGACCTGTCATTCGTCAATGCACCCCTGATGAGCTAAAATCATTGCCCTCATATCTAAAGTTTTGATGTGGAGTATAGCTTCTTCCCTGGATCACAAACCCTGAAGATTTAGTCTTTCTGGCTCCAGATGAGCACCCCACTATGAATCTAACACATCTCCAGCCAGAAACTGGCCCTGATTTGTCCACCAGATCAGATAATGGTGGAAATCCCGACCTAGAAAAATCTGAGTACTGAGGGGGCCAACTTGTGCAGTTTCCAGTTCACCAAAAGGAGAAACTGGAGACAATACAAGTGCAGTCTGCCTAGGGGAACCAGGTCCACTATGGAGTTCAAGGTCCTCAGCAGAGAAAGCAAAAGACAAGCCAACATTGTCTTTCCTCTCAGCACCTACTACAGGGACAAGATCCTGTCTCTCTGTCCTGAGGGACATGGACTAACCCTCTGCTCATGAGGAATTCATACCCACGTATACAAAATCCTGCAACAGTAAGCTCCAATTTCATTAGCTGGGGTAAAAGACCCAGCCTAGTCACTATGGACCAACAGTGAGAAAGATCTAGTTTGAAGCGCTGTAGCTAACGACTGTAGATCAACCAATATTGAAGAACTGGGATACCTTGTGCAACTTAAATGGATTGCAACTACCTCCATCACTCTGATGAATACTCTGGGTGAAGAGCTCAAAATTGGAAGACCTCTCCACTCAAGCAAAACCAGAGGTACTTCCTAAGTGGAGGAAAGATAGGGATGCGAAGGTATGTATCCTGAAGATCAATGGAGACTGTCCAGTCACCACGTTAAATGGCATTCCTGATTGTGACTGTGGTCTCCATCTTGAAAGGTTCCTCCTGCAGAAGTCAGTTTAGCAAGGAATGGTTGATAATCACCTTACATTTTCCCCATCTTTGATACCAGAAAAATCTAAAAGCAGATGACCACAGACTGGTTGTTGAACATCTTCTCATCTGCACCCTTTCAAAGAAGTGTTGTGATCTGGATTTTTAACATAACTTTAACAATTTTTCAGTCATATTGCTATGATGTCTGCAGTGTGGCAGTTTATAGTTATATCTAGCACTGGTGCATCATGCCTCAAACATGTAGCACCATTTCCCATTCAGTCACATTATCCTGACACCAGGCCAACCAGTCCAAACTCTAGCCTCTTAATGCTGAGCACCTCGCAAGGCAGCTGTTAGTACCATTTTTATAAGTCTTTGGTATGACTCAGCTGGGGTCCGAACCCACAAACCTTCTGCATCTGAAGCAGACACTCTAACCACTAGGCCACCAAAGCAGTCCTCTTCTGAAGAGAGTGTACCTCTTCCTTTAATCACACCAGATTTAACTGGTGGAAGAATACTAGGGAGCCTTAAAAGAGGAGGAGGATCCCCAAACCAAAGGCAGTTACTACCTTCCGGGATAGAAAGGACCCAGCCGTTACACCAGACAAAGCCTCTGAAAAGAGGTTTGTTTGTTGCCTAGGGAAATCAAAGGAAGAGGAACACTGCAAGAGAATGATTGAGTCCCTAGGGCTGTCCACCCATGTCCTTCGGAAAGGGGGAAGGGACTGCAAACTTCTTCTGAAAGTCTTTGAAGCATAACCATCTAGGACCCAGCTGCCAAGGAAGAGCTCTGAAATTGGGTTGTTCTTTTCAGTGGAGATGCATGGCTTTAAAGAACTTGGCCAATGGACCCTGTGAGCAGTCAGGATGATTTTACTTCTTGGCTGGTTTTTAAGGGCCAGAAGTACATCAAAAGGGGAACTGGGGAAGATATATGTTATTTTACTCTAAAATTTACCAAGATAACATGTCGCAATGAGTTGGCACATTTTGATGCCAGACTAGTCTTCTTATCTTCACCTCAGAAAAGATACCAATATGGAGCAGACACAAAAGTAACAAACCTGCTTGATCAATCTGAGTGCCTTGTATTGTTTATGCAAAAACTAAAATGATCCATACAGCAATTGACTTAAAGAGTTCACAACCTCTCAAAAGTCAATGAACTGAATTTATCATCAGTTCAATTACAACCCAATAATTATTTTTTGCCAAGTGGTGGCTAAAACGTTCCCAAATTTTCCCTGACTTTCATCAATATTTGCAAACTAAAAGGGCTCCAGGCTCCTCCAAATAAGGTCCCTCTATCAAAACACTTTACTCCAAATTATACTCGAAAATAATCTGACCAATCAAAAAGTTGCAATTCTCAATTTCAAATAATATTTTTAATATGAACTTTATGATCCTGGAGATCATAAACTGCACTTTAGCCAATCAGAAACAACTTTTCAAATGAACATCATTTGTGATTGGTTGAAACCAGAGCATGAGCTCACAATTTGTTTTACTTCCTGGCCAGGAGCTGCTTTGCTAATCATTTACACTTGATAGAATTTTAGGTGTGTGTGTGTGTGTGTGTGTGATTTGGATTTTTAATGTAGCTTTAAAAGTTTTCCAGTCATATCGCTATGATGCCTGCAGTGTGGCAGTTTATAGTTATGTCCAGCACTGAAGCATCATGCTACAGTCATGTAGCATCAGGTCCCACCCAGTCACATTATCCTGACACCAGGTTGGCCAGTCCTAACACTAATCCCTCAATGCTGAGCTCCAAGCGAGGTAGCTGTGAGAACCATTTTTATAAATCTTTGGTATGACTCTGCCAGGGTTTGAACTGATGACTTCCTGCATCCAAGATGGATGCTCTAACCATTTAGGCCATTGGAGTGGTGCATTTTAAATTCGAGTGACCTTTAAATTATTATTGTGTGACTTCTAGGAGGTTAGATGCACAATGCCTACATATAAGATTCATTAGTTTCATTACCAAAAATAGCTCCTCCATGGAAAACATACACTAAATTATCAAGACAGTGTCTAAAACAGAACCATGAAATTGTGGTAATAAAGCATTTAAACTTTCTCCAGCAGGAAATAACTTGCAATGTAAAATGCACCTAAAAAAATAAAAATATAATCCAAACTTTATCTATCTGAAGCAAGCAAACTAGTTATGATAAAAATGACCTAAATTCTAATTAGCTTACCTTTCACCTTAATTTCTACAGTGAAACCCATCTGGAAAGAGCAATGCAATGAGACTTCCTGTTCAGAGACCAGATTTTCAAAGCATATTTACTGATTATATTGTGTTGTGACCTGCCATGAGAGACATCTGTCTATAGAGACCATAAAATTTTGACAGGAGGGGTGATCTTTCAAGACAGGTTCTACTGCACTACTATGCTGCACATAAATATTTGGCAATACATTTAATTTTGGTTACACTGGTGAGGGATAAATGTTCCAAAATTCTGACTGGTGGAAAAAGCATTAAAATACAACTGAAAAATGTCACATTCAAAAAAGCATTTTGATATAATCTGATGTGCTCATCATCTGAACCAATAATTCAATCACAGGAAAATGTTATTTTGATCTTGCAGATACAGAAGGCATACAATAAGCACCAGACCTGGTGATAACCAACTACTAACCTGTTGGAGT